>LZPO01035604.1:34208-47653 GCA_001675575.1 Neotoma lepida | reverse complement strand
ATTTAACAAAAGAACCAAGAAGCAAAAGAGCATTGCATGAGTATCTTTATATTCAAATATCAAGTCTCCACCGGTGAAGGGGATGTGAGGACAAAAT
Source organism: Neotoma lepida (assembly GCA_001675575.1). NCBI lineage: Eukaryota > Metazoa > Chordata > Mammalia > Rodentia > Cricetidae > Neotoma > Neotoma lepida. The sequence continues at coordinate 47,556 of LZPO01035604.1, read as the reverse complement.
AGGGCTATGGACCGACATAAATCAGAGAAGGAGCAGGCTGAGTGGAACCTAAAACCTCTTCTTCTGAGTCTTGGGGACTGAGTGTTGGTGACAGCACTGGATGGTAAGCTCCCATGGGGGAAATGATTTGATTCTGTTTCTGCTTTCAGTAGCAAAGGTGCAGTTGGTTAATTCGCCGATCAATCAGATGTGAAAGAGGATGAAAATTACATTAGAAATAATTAATTAGCCCATTTTCGTCTAAATCTTGAGTCAGGATGAGGAAGCAGGCTGTCACTTTTCACCAAGCCTCCTCACAATTATAATAAAGTGATGAGTGCTGTGTCGTGGAGACAAGAAATTGCTACTAGAATTCAATGCTTCCTCTAGATATAGAGGCAGCTGTAAGGAGCGGAAAGAAACTAATATTTTCTCTCCTTAAATCTACTTCCTGTACCTTAAATGGAGTTGTATAATGATGAATGGCTCAGAAGGCAGGCTAATTTCCATGGACATTTGCATATTTAAAAATCTATGATCTATCCTTTGTCATAATAAAAAGCATCATCAGTGGGTCAATGGATTGCTGCACAAGCATGAACGTCTAAGTTCAGATTCTTGTACACACAGAAAGCCAGGCCTGGAGGCACGCACAGGTCTGCAACTCCAGGACTGAGGGATGAGACAGGCAAGTCCTTTATGCAACTGGCCAGCCAGTGTAGCCAATCAGTGAGCTCTAGCTTTCATGAGGGACCCAATTGCAAACAATGAGATGGAGGGCAATGGAAGCAGACACCAACACCTTCTCCATGCACATATGTACACTCGTGTAAGACATATACGTACAAGACATATATACAACCAGGCACATGAAATCTATAGACTATTCTTCCCTTGAATCAAAGAAATAACCATCAGCAAATATTTGTTTCTGTATGGTAATTTGGCTTCTGTGTTGACAAATGTGAAAGGGAAAACCAATAGGAAGTATAATGTTCGAAAACTTGATAACAAATACTTTCAAGAACAAGGAGCCTGAATTTTCAAATTTGAATAATAGTGAAAATACCAATGACTGTGCTCTGAATATTATTAGTTTCTTCCTTGGTGATCAGACCTTTCCCATCCAAACTAGATGAATTCACTGCCCCAGGTTAGGATATAATACACACGCCACAGGGCGTCACCTCTGTGACATTTAGATATCTAAAGTCTCTTGAAATTTATAGCTAAGATATTAGTTTGAAAGAAAAGATGTTTGGAGAATCAAAGTAAGGCCCTGAAGGATTTGAGACAAATTTTATGCCTCAAGGAAAAAGAGAAAGAGAAAAAATCCCATTTGGGAAAACAGATGACAGTCAAGATAATCTTGTCCCCTGAGTAACAACTTCATAAACTAGTGGGGCAGCAGAAATTGCCAAGGGACAAGAAAGGGGANTTTCTTCNGTGTTCCCCCTTTCTTTGATGTTTCCTGGAAACAGCCCTGCATCTTACCACTGGCCTGAGATCTCTAAGTAATTAAGGAATTTGTCAAAAGAATGTAAAGAGAACACCTGTGACAGTCCTATGTTGTATGCACCAGAAGCGATGGATGTTTAGCCAGCTTCCCTCAGCATTGGTAAATTGTAAGCAGAGATTATGAGTCTGCCTATGGGTGAAGAAAGGCCTTTTTATGTCTTGAGTAAGAAGCAACCAAGGAAAAATGATCTAGACTTGGATTCTGCAGATACAGACAGCTGCCCTGTAGGATTACTGTGTGAGAGGCACAGAGAGAAGCCAGGTTTGTCTTTAGGGGGTGGTCAAGATACGAAGGTAGAACATACCCTGAAGCTGAAAACACGGTTGGGGTGGCATGACCACTGAGACAATCAACAAGGCCAATAGGTGACAAGAGAGGACACTGAGAGCATATCGAGAGACACCAGCATGGGAGGACAATTAGTGACAAGGTGCTCTCTACTTTCTATACAGTATCCTCTTTCCCATACCTTAGCATTTAAGATGCAAAAGAACATTGACATTTATTGGCATTTNGGGGGTGAAGAGCGCAATGCTAATATAAGTGAGAGAAAATGAAACTGGCTAGTGAGCTGGGGACGGAGTTCTGTGATAAAACACTTGCTCATCATGGAGGCATGAAGTGAAATCTAGCATATCTTTAATAAAAGCTACACAATTTTTCTTTACTCTGAAATGTTTTCTTGAGAACTTAATGACATCTTCAAGTACACACAAAATCAAATAAATAGCAAACATGCTTTATGCAGTGAGTATCCATCGTGGTGTGTACATGTGGTAGTATGATNTGTCTGTGGACATCTTTGATGTATGAGCATGAATAAGTGTGAGTATGCGCTTGTTATGGCTCTCTTGTGTAAGTCAGGAGATAAAGCATGTCAGTATTCTCCCTTTCCCTTTTGTGAGAAAGGATCTCTTGCTGCTTGCTGCTGCCTATGCCCTGCAACCTGGCCACAAGATTCCAGAGAGTCACCTGTCTCCACTGCTCATCTTGCCACGCGAGGGCTGGGATTACAGATGTGTGCTATCATGTCTGGCTTTATGTGGGTCCAAACTCAGGTCCGAATTCTTGTGCAATGAGTGCTTTAACTACTAAGATATCTCACCAGCCTGTAAAAATCCATTTTAAGGGAAAAAATTAATTCAAATAAATAACATACTGGATGATGCTATGTAACATAGAATACTCTTATATGTATAATACATGTAATGTATCGTTGAAATTACAGGAATATAGTTTGCACAAACATTGTAGTAGTTTGAATGAGACTGACTTCCATAGGTTCATATATTTGAGTGCTTGATTCCCCAGTTGGTGTAACTGTTTGGAGAGGGTTAGGAGGTATGGCCTTGCTGGAGGAGGTGTGTCACTGGAGTTAGGCTTCAAGGTTTTAAAAGCCCATGCCATTTTAGTTAGTTCTCTCTCTGCCTCTTGATTGTAAATCAAGTGTTCTTAACTACTGCTCCAGCACCATATTTGCCTGACTGCTGCCATGTTCTCAACTACTGCTCCAGCACCTTACCTGCTTGACTGCTGCCATACTTCCCACCATGATGGTTATGGACTCACCTTCTGAAACCATAAGACTCCACTAGAACTTCTTCTTTCAGTTGCTGTGTCATGGTGTTTTATTGCAGCAATAGAAAAATGACTACAACAAACATTTAATAAAGATCATCAAATGTCTAAAACACATCAACTTGAGACTCCCCATTCTCTTTAGAATATTAGCAAAACTCCAGCACCCATATCTTCATAGAACTAAGAAAACTGCCCTTGTTAGTCAGAATCCAGTGAAAAATGTGAGCATGAGTATGAGTGTAGGACAGACCTGTGGCTACAGAANAGAGAACAACCTGCTGAGGTATTATGGGAAACTCCAAGCCCTCCAGAGTTGGCATCCAAAAAAAAAGGTTCAGTTGAGGATGATTCAGTGAAAATACCACAATCACATACACAGAAGCACTGTGCACACAACCTTGGTAATATGACAGAAAGAAAACATCAGAATCATTCAGGTAAATGCAATCTTTGGAATTGTCAGAAATAAAACACCAGATCATGCAAGTACAACCAACCATAGGAATGTGGCAGAAATGAAGCCAAACATTCCATGGGAAGTGAACAGNCAAGTTAGGAACAGTTGAAGGCTGGTGAGTGGATTGCTTACTTAATAACAAGGCTCAATTCCTCAGACCTGCAGTTTGAAGATAAGAATTGGAAAACCCTTTGGCTTAACCTGTCTGCAAAGTTGTAGAAGGCAAAATGTGTCCTAGAAGAATCCCAGTGATGCTGATGGCTTTCTTCAGTTCCATGGGCGAGGCTCAAAGATCTCCTCTTCCCAAGTTGCTCCTAGATGCAACTCTCATGTGCTCCTTGGGAACTGAGTTCAGAGAGAAAACTTGTCAGCATATACTCAGCAATCATTAAATTCCATAGGACACATATCAGATTTAATGAAATGTAGAGAAGAGTAAGATGTAGAATTCAAAAGAGATTTTGTTTTCTCTGTCTCTGAGCTTGGCAGTTTACATTGTTTATGCAGGCACCTTCCCCTCAGAAATTGCAAGACAACCAAACAAGCATGCTTGAGGCACTCACCATAGTTCAGAAAGTGCAGTTATCTATATGTCTATGCCTGTTATTCATGGTTTTTATGGTCTACATTCACAAAGAACACTGACTTAGAGAACAATATTACTTCCAGGGCAAATAAGAATTAAGTCCCCTTGAGATTCTGCTCATGACAGTCTCATCCCCTGCTTAACATACAGCCTTCTTGTGTGTTTCTGTTTAAAGTCATCTAAGTTAATAGATGTTGTTGACTAATCAACATTGAAATTATGAACAGCAACACTGAGTGCTGTGCCTAGGTAAAGCTTGTTTAACAATATCATATAAGAAATGCATTACAACCTCCTTCTACTTAGGGACAATACACAACGTTTTAGCACTGGAGGTCACTGATCACCAAAATCACATTTTTTAAAGAGGGTAAATATATAAAATATGATGGTGAAGAGATTAGAAAACAGACATTTGTTAGCAGCATGAGCACTGAAATAAGTCAGAGTATGGTCATGTCTGAGCATGCCTGGGGGAACCAAAACAGCAACACTTGAATTCTTCATCACTCACATCATAAATATACATGACCACAAAATGGTTATGTATGACCACAAAAGTGCTTGGGTGTTGGCTGTGAGTGTCAAATTAGTTTTCTGTGGCTATAAGAAAATATGTGAGGTTGGGTAATTTATAAATAAAGAGTAATTGAGAACATGGTTCCAGCATCTGCTTAGGCTCTCTCAAGGTCCCATACTGAGTGGAGTGTGAATACGTGTAGAATACAGAACAAATTGAGAGACAGAGGGATAAGGCCAGGCCCACCTGTATCAACCCATTCTCTGAACAAATAACCCACTCTCTCAGAAACTACATTAATTCTTCATGAAATCAGACCCCCCGTGGCCCCAAGTACCTCTTAAAAATCTCACAACTGTTCATTGTTAAAGTAGAAAACATAAATGTAGCACATTTGAAGTAGCAGCAGCTTTAACTACCTGTTGCCTACCTTCCTAGTGAGCTTGCATGATCTCCCTCCTGCTTGATTCTTGCTTCTTGTAATTTTTTTCTTTCTTTATCCATAGCTGCATCACAGTATATGCCTCTATAGGCCTTTGTTTTCATCTTCTTACACTTTCTGAATGGCTCACGACTGACTCTTGCATTGACACCCTTGTCGTCAATGAATTCCACAACAGCAAACATTTATGAGTCGCAATTGGGAAGCCTGGACCAACCAAACAGCTGTTTAGGAAGGCACCTGTGATGGTGTAGATGGGCAGTCTCCTTTGGAGACTTGAACTTGAAGATCTGGTCCTCCAGCTGGTGGTGCTGTCTTAAGAGGTTCTGGAAACTTTAGAAGACAGAACTAGTGGAAATAATGTCATTAGACATCTGTACTTAGGGGCTATATCTTGTCCTGGACACCTCTCTATCCTCTGTCTACTTCCTGTCCACCAAAGCTAAGTAGTTTCTGTCTCATGCTCTGTTATTTACTTATGTGTTGGATTGTATGTTTGATGTTTTGAGACAGAGTCCTCTCCATTGTTCTTCATGTTATTGGTCCACTATTGGTCCTCTCTGTAACAAAGGCAGCTGGTGANTACTCAGTTACCATTCTGTTATCTATCCAGGAACTCACCAACCTATTCTGTGCTGTGTAAGAAACGATAACTGAGAAATACACAGTCCTTACCTCTCAAGAGCTTCCAGGTTAGTGATGATAATAAAAAGACTTACTCTTAATACCATCCATGTACATGCTCTTGGATGGTGAAGACAAGGCTTGAGAACCACATTGAGGAAACACTGAATAGTGCTTAAGGTGGTCAGGGAAGGTGTCTCTAGGGTGATAGCATAGAAACTGGGAGTTTAAAATGCATAGACATTAACTAGACACAGCAAACAGGATGGCAAAGAAAGTTCCATACCAACCATGGACAAGTGCATAAGTAGCAGAATCACNGTTATTTACTGAATATTTTAGGTGTTGTACTTAGTGACTTACACACCTAGTTTCATTTTGTTCATAGCATCTCCATGGGGGATACACTATCCTTAACTCAATTTTCCAGATAGAAAAACTGAAGAACAATGAATTTACTGATCTCGCTCAAGGTGATCCAGCTCCTAAGCATTTAAAACGTTTGTTGAATTGGATTGAATCTATGCTTAAACACAACTCTGTCCTGTCTCTTGCTGAGTTCCAGGCAAGAGTTTCTAAGTTTCACTCCAACAACTGAAGTCAGTTCCCTATGTTAAGAGTTGAAGAAGGTGAAAGCAAACACTTGGGTCCCACCATAACAAGAAACGAAGCAGAAGTATTTCTAACCACATAGTAGTCATATCAGCCCTTCATAGGGAATTGGAATTGGTGAGGTGGAGTGGGCAGGGCATGGGCCTTGGTGTCAGACACACTTTGGCTTCAGTCTTCCTACATCCATTTAGAATCCAGGCAATTTAACTTAACAAGTTCTTTAAATTCCCTAGGCATCCCTCCCCGTGCTCCCATCTGTGCCTTGGAGATTATAATAGCTACATCAAAGAGTTGTTGTGAGAACTGCAGGGCGTAAAGTATCCAAGTGTCTGGCAGATAGGGAGTAGGCACTCAAATGTTGAGTTTTTCCATTTGCCTTCCTTATTGGAAGAAGAGCAGACTATTGAAATATCCCTGCATGGTTCCTTCAACTGAGAACAGAAACGAATGAAAAGCAGCACTGACTCCCATTTTTGTTTATGGAAATGGAATATGAAGTCTAATCCTCTAATGTTGTAGAAAAGTTAAACAGCAAAGAAGGTATTGCATGGAGGAAGCACTCTGGAGCAGACAACAAGAATCAGAGAACAGGAGCTCTAATGCAGGGCCCACCTCAAATAACTGATGCTTTATTCTCCAGGCTTCCATATTCCATCTGAAACAAAGGAAGGTTGAACCTGATGGCCTCCTTGTACCAACCAGATGGGACTTCGAACTCAGTGCCTGGCCCCATCTGAGCAGAAACAGGAGTAGACAGTCAAATTGATCTACAAACTGAGAATGGATTCAAGATTCTCAGAGAAAATAACCTTTTTGCAGAGCAAAAATATAAATTAGCTGATGGCAAGGGGATCTCTGAAGTGAGGCAGCCAGGCATTCTCATGCACTCTTTACTGCTTACTCAGTGTGCCGTGCACACAGTACAGCAGGGCTTCTTTAAAACCAATAAATGACAAGAACTTTCTTTCGTGGAGTTTGTATTAGTTTACTTTCTATTGTAGTGATGAAACACTATGATCAAGGCAACCCATAAAAGAAAATACTTAACTGGGCTTACAGTTTCAGGGGATTGGACTTTTTTTTTTAATGTCTTTTGACCTTCAAAATTGTTCTGAAACCCCCCAGTGACCTCTTCCAAACAGGCCACTCCTTCTAATTCTTCCCAAACAATTGTACCAACTAGGGATGATATATTCAAACATATGTGTCTAAGGGGGCCATTCTCATTCAAGCTACCACCAAACTTTATTCAAATTAAAGAATATTTACAACTTTCTGTTTACTTTTGTTCCAATCCTCTTTTCTTCCACCATTTAGGTTCCTCACTGTCCACCATCATAACACATCTCAGGCTTCCTCGCATAGGAACGTACCCTCTAGTTTGAGCTCCTTGCTGCAAGAGAGTTATGTTCACACTCAGGTCTAAATAGAGCCAAGAGAGTGCCCTATTCATGGTTTCCCAATAAAAAAATCATTCATGAAAGTACTGTAGAAACAAAAATTAAGATGATGAGATTCTATGTTTTAGCTAGTGAAGACTTAAAGGTACACATTGAATGCAGCCAAGATTATTGAGCTGATATGACCTCTCTCAAAATCAATTATATTAATATGTTTCAAGACTCTTAAAAATATCTATACCATCTCATCTGGAATCTCTACTCCTAGTACTTCATCCAGTAGAGATAACAGGCTGTTTTCAAGCAGAAAAGCTATGTGTGGGGGGTGAGGGGGTGAGGGGTGGGGGGAGACAGGACTAAGAAAGTAAGCCAAAAATGTTAATAGTGGCCATTTCTAAGTGACAGGATTCGTGATTTTACTTTCCAATTTATTTTTCTGCATTTTCCAAAATATTTTAAGATGCCATGTAAAATTTTACAGAACTTATANAACATTTCAGCTATATATGAGATACTAGTGGTTTACCTATATGATCCTAAATATTTTTAAAGCAAAGTAATATTACTGAACTGCCCAGCCTTCCAGTATTTATTTACCCTCATGTCTAACATGTAGCACTACACCAGTAATAGGTGCCATTTAAAACACACACACATACACACACACACACACACACACACACACAAACACACACAGGAGAAAGGGATAGCTACTTGGCTCCTTCATATATCTCTTTTCACTCCCCAAATTTAGAAATATCACCACTATTTTCCTTCTAGTCACTTAATTTTCCAGAGACATGCCAGTGTCAGCAGTTTTATTTTTCCTCCAAACAGGTTAATGCTCCACTTAACTGCTGTCCAGATAGTTTTTATTAAAAAGTAGCACAGTTCTCCCTGTGAGACTTCAACGTCACATGCTAGGAGGAGCTGAGAATTTAACTAGGTTACAAGAATTCTTCGGAGAATTGAATTACTGCTACATTATTGCTGAGGTGGACACAATTAACAATCTTCAATAAAAAGTGAATCATGATTACGGTTCTTCTTTGTTAGGTACAAAAATCTTCGGCAATTCTTTTCTTTGGAGAAAGGCCAGTGTTTTCTTGGGCAAGATTGTTTTCATTAAGTGAAGATTTCAGCTGTAGGTAGAATGAGCAACCACTGCATCTTTTTAAATGACGTGTCTTTAAAGTCATCCCCTACTACCTCAAAGCTTCCTTGTGGAGTTACATCAAGTACCTAAACTCTTGGGTTGCTGTGAGATTTCCACTATTCTGTCACACCTCTGAGAACCCAGCATGATAATAGTCTCCCTTCCGACAATAAAAGCCTTCCCTACTATTCTTTTGAGCTGTGGATCTGATCTGGTTCTCTCATTCCCTAAATTAATGATGCTTTGAAAAGGTANTTCACACTTAGCTGAATAAATTTAAAATCATTCTTAGGATCCTATGTGTTCCAATTCTGAATTCTNTCTTACTGAAATGTTTTTTGAAGCAAAATGGTTGTTTTCCATTCTCCGGTTTCTCTCTGTGAGGTGTGTTTTGTTCCTCTCTCACGGAAACGTGTACCTTCACCTGAATTAAAAAGAGTTGGAATTTCACCTACGTTCCAAAAATTCTATTTGATAACAAGCAACAGCTTTAAAGTGCCTACTATTCTGTAACAAATGTTCACACAAGTTAAGTAAAGGATATTTTTATGAAACCCCAGCCCTCAAGGACTAGACGTCTATGAAGAAGACAAAGCAGATTATAAGAGCCAGAGGTGGTGGGTGACTCCAGGATGATGGACATAGGAACTCACAGAGACTGCGACACCATGCAGAAAACCTGCACAGTTCCAAACCAGACAAAATCCCATTACTGAGGAGTGGACACAAAGTCCCACCCCCTAGCCATGAAGCTATCTGCAATTGATAACTTCTGGAAAAGGGAAAAATCAGTTTTCTCCAATGGAGTGTCAGTGGGTAGATCAACCGTACCCTAGGCCCAGGAGTAGTTAAAGTTAGTTGGCCAACACGAAACAGAGTACGTGTTTTTGTTTTGTGTGTGCGCGCGCATGCACTTTTTGTTTTGTTTTAGTGGGGTTTTTGCTGTTGTTGTTGTTGTTGTTGTTGTCCTATTGGAGGGTTGTCTTGTGTTTTGTTTTGTTTTGTTTTGTTTTTTGCTGTTTGATTTTTGTTTTTTTGGTCTAGGGAGTTGAGAGAGAGAAAGAACAAAAAGCTGGGGGGTAGAGAGGTGGAGAGGATCTGCAAGTAGTTGGAGGAGGGGAGAGAATATGATCAAAACATATTGTATGAAAAAATAGAAAAAAAAGAAAGGGAATGTTNTAATGCAATGTGAAAAATAAAACGTGCTCATGAAATTCTGTGTTCCCATCTTCATCCACCTCAGGCCATTCTCCTCCTCACTGGCAGCAACTATACCAATAGTTTGGGGGGAAAATCCTACCAGCCCTTTTTCTTTGCATCCACATTAATACACTGGTTTGTATACTAACTCTTTCACAAGTATGGTACATCTATAGCTTCTCATAGCAAATAAACTTGCTAACATGTACATGTCTTCTTAAACTTTGCTTATTGCTTTAAAGCTAAAAGAATGAGCCGCTAAGGGTAGGACAAAGAATAGCATGAAGACTGAGAGATACAGAATGGGCAGATGGCTGGCCTTTATGCTGAAAATACCCTGCAAATACATAGGCATACTTCATGCCCATGCCACACAAAGCTTTTTAAATTTAGCAGTGGAAGATTAAGTACAGACTTTTGGATTGCGCTTTCTTTTTTTATACTGTTTCTGTTGCTAATGATAAAAACAAAACCATGGAGACTTAATTTGAGGGACACCAATTCAATTACTTTTCTACACTTACTAGACAATTTGAAAAAGAGGTCTGATTTCTTTAGGAGTTTATTTTAGTAGTAGACTTTGATTTTGAAAAGATGTAAAGTTGAAAGCAGCTACAGTCTAGGAACAGGAAGGGGGTATATATTTTCATGTTCTTCCTTTCACACTGTGTCTGCACTGCCCAAGGTGATTGGCTTTCACAGCCCACTCAAGCTGTGAATATCTTTACATGTGGTGAGTCGTACTCTGGCATCTTAGTAACAGGCCTTGAACAAAGGATTAAAAGCTCTGAATAAGATGGCATCTGAGTGTAATGAGGTTTACTAGTTTCTAAAAAAGGAAGAAAAAATGAAACACCTTTTGAAGCAACTGTCAGGGAATGAAGAAANATTTGTACTACACCAGAGAGGATTTCAGTGTTCCTGGTAAAAAGGAAAGTCTCATTGAAAAGACTGCAGGGGAATTTGTAGGAGATTGAGATCTTGTCAAGCACTGTGTTGAAAAGAAGTAAAGGTTGCAGAGAGGCAGATAATAAAAGAAGGGAAGACATAAAGAATAAGGCATAAAGAGGGGAAGGCGTAAAGAATAAGCAATGTTCTATTATTTCAACATGGCAGTTATCAAACAATGGAAGTTAATACTAATTATGTTAGTCAGCAGGAAATTAACATTTGATTTGGAGATGGTCATTAGTTTATGAGTTAAATTAGAGATTAAGAAATAACTAAAAACATTTCCAACAGGCAAAATCCAAAAGTTAAAAAAAAGGACTTTTTAAGAGTTAAGGACAAATAAAGAAAAGGTAATGAATGTATCAATTCATATTTAATGGAAGGTTGAGGAAACTGGTCATCTTTTCCCAAAGCTGTGAAGATTGATGATGACCTAGCCCACAGGTGTGTGCAGTGAAAGATTGCCTGAGGAAAACAGCACTGATTGATAGTTTTTCTCTTACTTATATCCATAAATGCGGATAGAAAGACTTCAATAAATTATACTTTCAACATTGATCATTAATATTGATCATCACACATATCAGGGACATAAAGGAATAAGGTCAACAATTGTTTGCTGCATTCCTAAAGGACTGCTTGTAAGGCTTTACAATGTTCATGCTTAAGGTCTGTTTTATCATAAGCAGAGTCCCANCTAATCAGAACAGATGGGCTTTCCACCGGTGGTGGTGGGACCTGAAAAACGAGTATGACACACATTTATTTTCTGTAAAAATAAAATAAGCACTATTAAAGCCAAGAAACTTTACAGTCTTTCTTTTTTTCCTTTTTTTTCGAGACAGGGTTTCTCTGTGTAGCTTTGGTGCCTTTCCTGGAACTCACTTGGTAGCCCAGGCTGGCCTCAAACTCACAGAGATCCTCCTGCCTCTGCCTCCCGAGTGCTGGGATTAAAGGCGTGCCACCCTTAACTACTACTACTACTACTACTACTACTATTATTATTATTATTATTATTATTATTATTATTATTATTATTTTAGCAAAGGAAGATTTATTTCGGCCTACAGTATCAGAGGGTGTGGTTGCTTGGACCCATTTCTTTCAGCAAAACATAACTGCAACAGGAACAAATGCTGGAGGAGATTGTGTGCACATGAGTATACATACATGTATGTGCGGGTTCAGGTGTCTTTGCGTCCAGANGTCAGAGGTCAATGTGGGATGGCTTCCTCAGTCACTNTCCATTTTATGTTTTAAGACAGCATCGGTTACTGAACCTAGAGATTAACGATTGGCTAGATTAGCAGAAGCTTCAGGAATCCTCCTGTCTCCACCTTCTTCCAGTTAATCACCTTCTCTTAAAGTTTCAAGTCTATCAAAACAATGCCACCAGCTGGGGACCAAGTGTCCAACAAAGGAGCCAATGGAGAATACAAATATCCACTTGAAACTCAATTGAGGGAAGAGTTTGCACGTTTAAATGCCTAGGAAGAGCTGTGTATCGCTTGAACCCCGTGCTCTACCTTTGCATTCCCCAATCCAATCCCACTGTGTCCTCCAGAACAGTTCAGGGCTCGCTGCTGAGAAGTGTACTTCACATTCTTCCAGAGATGTCAGTGTGGGTGCTTCCAGTTACCNCGAGCAAATGAAAGCCAGTGCTTGGTGATTCAGTCATGTGTACCTGAAAATGAAATCAAGAGACTTCTTTCATTTTCTNATATTTATTATTGTCAAACAGTGGGGAATGTTCAAAAATCATGGGAGAAAACTTGGTATGTTTTCTGTTGCATACATACGTGTGATCATGTGAATGGAAATCGCTTTGTGTGGCTGATGCCTTTCCTTCAATTAAGTTAGTGTTTTGACAATTTCATACAAGTAGCCAGTGCATTCTGATTACTCTCCCCACACACTCTTTTATCACGCTTTCTTTGTCCCTGTGATGCTCCCTCCTCCTGACCAGTCCCTTTCCCAGACTCTAACTTTTAGTTTACTTTGTGGCCCATTTAATTTAACCAGGACCATCTGTATGACTNTTAGAGTAGGACTCCACATTGAAACCTGGTTAGTTCAAACATTTTGTATTATTCTTTGACAATTTCACACATGTGTATACTGAGTTGGGGATATTTTACCCATCACCTCCATTGCCCTTTCATCATCCCCTTGTACTGAAACCTTTCTTCTTTTCAACAATTTCTTTCATACTTTGATGTCTTTATTCAAAGACAAAACAAAACAAAAAACCAGAACCCTTCTTCGGTGAAGCAACTACTGCAACTGCTTCCTTGTCTTTCGCAGGGGCCAAATTCTGTTTC
>LZPO01035604.1:0-15088 GCA_001675575.1 Neotoma lepida | reverse complement strand
TGAGTCTCAGTTTGGTTATTTGTGTAATGGTGATAAGTCTTAGTACACGGTGTCTTATCAAAAAGTAGATTAAAATTTATAACAAAGTATCCAGATTAATACTTTATGCTTCAGAGATGCCCAATGAATAGTGATGAGGAATTTTGCAAAGACCCCAGAAACTCCCATTGTCTGCCTTGTTTTGAAATGTTAGAGAACNTCGGTATGAAGGTTAGTGTTAATTGGCAACTTGACAGGATCTAGAATCACTTGAGAAATGGACCTCTGANCATGCCTGTGGAGGGTCATCTGGATTGCANGGACTGATGTGGGAAAACCCATCTTAAGTGTGAGTGGAACCACTGCCTGGACAGGGAGCATTAGACTATACAAAATGGAGAAAGTGAGCTGAGCNCTGCTTTGCATCATCTCTCTCTACCTCTGACAGCAGACACCAATGGGCAGCTGCGTCAAGCCTCTGTCACCATTATTTCTTTACAAAGGTGAACTCTCCCTTGAACTGTGAGATTAAATCATTGGTTCTCAACCTGTGGGTCATGACTCCTTTGGAAGTCAAAAGATTTTCACAGGGGTCACTATCAGATATCCTGCATATCAGATATTTACATTATGATTCATAACAGTAGCAAAATTACAGTTAGGAAGAAGCAATGAAAATAATTTTATGATTGGCAGGGGGCAGGTCACCACAACATAAGGAACTGTATTAAAGGGTTCCATATCAGGAAGNTTGAGAACCACTGGATTAAACTAAACACTTCCTCCCTTGAGCTNCTTTTGCCCAGGTATTTTAACATAGCAACAGGAAAAGAAGCAAAGATGCTTGGCTTTGTGGTTATGCAGACCCTGGTTGTATGTCCTGGCTCCATCTATTATTATCTGTGTGGCTTTGGGCAAGTTACTCAAGCTCTCTGGCATCTAGCTTTTTGTTTCTGTGACGGAAAACATTTATGAGCTCCTTTGGGATGTTTTAAGAGTAAGGCGAAACAAAGTTTGCATCATCCTTGGTANACNCATCTGTTGCTATTCCTCTTGTTTTAAAGTCAAATCACTTCCTTGAAGCTNAACCTCAGAAAGCAGTTGTTGCAACATCAGTATTAATATATTTCAATGAATTATAATGCCTCTCACATCAGTGATGTGATATTTCAGAATAATTTACCAGCTGGAAGAAAAATATTCCCCAGAGCCTAGATTCTAAGCATTTCTGACAAACTGTTGTTTAGTCTTTTCACCCCAAAAGTTATTTGGTCGGAACTCGTTCCCTTAGGGACCATCCAGCTCAAGCTGCTTCTTCACCAGGTAGGATCCTGGCAACCCAGAGAGGTGACAGAGGTGACACAGCAGAAAATCCAGCAGCAAGAAAGAGGAAAGAATTGGAGAAGGAGATTTTTTTAGCAAAGCCATTTTAAAATGTAAGAATTGTTCCTTCCNGAGGCATCTGGGGGCAGCNCAATGCTGAACCCAGCTGTCTCGGCTGCCAGAGTAGGAAACTCTCAGTTACCCTCCATTTCCACAGAAGACAGGACTCTGGGCCTAATCGTCTTGCAAAGGATTTAGAGTAAGTATAAGAAAGANGATGGCAATAACAGGTCTGGCAGATTTCTACGACTGATTTCATGTCATCTTTTATACTCTCCCTGAATCGTGATTCAAGTACTTTCGCCCAGTGTCTGTACTTCTCTCAGCTTCATTGACTCACTCAAAGCAAAATTAGGGAGCACTTGACTACCCTAGGCTCTGTGCCTNGTCCAAGATAAACAATAACTCAATTGGGAATTATAGTCCAACAGGAATACATAGAACATGCAGGGTCTTTAGAAAGGGGGCCTGGAGGGATGTGATGATCTTCCTATATGAGAACATTGGAACTATTTAGTGCAGTGTTTAGTAAGGGTAATAAGTTCTGAATTCCTTGATATGTCATTCACTTCTCTCTAAAGATCTTACCCACTTTTCCAGTCTCAGTGCCCAACTTTGTCCCAACTACACACAGTTCCCTAAATATGCCTTTGTCAAGAAGCAATTTTTCACCTTGTTTTCNAAATCATGAAGTTTCTTCTATCGGAAATACTCTGCTCCCCCTCATCACTGAGTCTGAATGGGTAGACTGGGCCTTCCTGTGAAATAATGGATGTGTTGGTAGTTTCACACATCAGTGTGCTTCACAGACTTGTGCTACACAGTGTGCTCCAACAAAATGAAAGCCTATAGTATCATTGTGGTCTAGTTGGCTAATAAATACCCACTCATACAATGTGATATATGTGTGAGTTATCATTATATGAAGGAAGGGAGGGAGGGAGAGAGGGAGAGAGGGACGGAGGGGGGAGGGAGGGAAGGAGGAAGGGAAGAGAAGAGGAAGGGAAAGAGGGAAGGAAGGACTCTGATAACAGGATAATGTTTTCTAAGCCTTGGCAGTGTTTTCTCCCTGCATGTTCTTTCCTACTCCTAGCACATTTCACTCACCTCACCTCTACCTCTAGCTTGAAACCCAGGACAGAAATGGAAACAAAAAAAAATCTGCTTGAGTCAGGAAGATTCAAACCAAAGAGTGAGTTTTTATAATAACAGGTACTAGACAAATGACCCTGGCTAAGCATATTAGTCAGCTTGAGCTGTCATAACAAAATACCACAGACTGGGTGGATTAAACCACAAAATTTTACTTTCTCATCATTCAGGAAGCCCAAAGCCCAAGATCAAGTTACTGACTGAGTCAGCTCATGATGAGGCGCTTCATTCAGCCAGCAGCCTTCTTGTTGCATGGCAGAGAAAGCCANGTTTTCTCTTTCTCTACTAAGAACATCAGTCCTGTCAAATTAGGACCCTCCCTTATGACATAATTTAATCTTAATTACCTCTTACATGACAACCTCCAAATACAGACAGCTCGGGGTTAAGGATTCCACATATGAATTTAGTTCATGACCCTAGGAAGAAAGAAGGAAGGAGAATCCACCCGCAAGAGAGAACTATAGGAACTAGCCCTAACCTTAGTAGGAAGGTGAGTGAGAATGGGACCATGAAAGGATTGTAGTTCTCCTTCCCATCTAGAGAGATCTAAGTACCTAGAAACAGTATCTTGCACAAAGAAAACCAGCTCAAAGAAACCAAACTCTGTTCTGTAAATACTGTCCTGCCTCCTATCCACCGTCGGCATCTTGGGCTTTGTAGTCTCAGATGATGAATAAAGAACCTGGCACAGGTGCTGAGAGAGTGGTGTAGCTTCATTCAAAACTGTTCATTGGAAGCTAGAGAGAGATGCCTCAGCAGTTAAGATCACTGGCTGCTTCTCCAGAGGACCCAGGTTTGATTCCCAGCACCCACCTGATGANGTGTAGCTATCTGTAATTCCAGCCCCAGGGGAACTCATGATCTCATCTGACTTCTATGGTACCAAGAATGCACATGGTGAACAGACATGCATCCAGGCAAAGCACCCATATATATTAAAAAAAAAAAGAAAAAGAACCCTGTCCATCCAAGTAAAACTCAAAGTACTTCTTAAAAGGGACACCGTTACTGAGATTACTTGCTTGGTCACATGGTTCCTGTAATTTTGTCATGCAGTAGACAGTAGGGAATAGGTGAGACCTACAACCACTACAGCATGCATCTACAAATTAATTTGTAAACTGTCTTAGTCCCCAACACTATTGTAGCAATTTGCCAAAAAAAAAAAAAATGGATGATTTAAAACCACAGAGATTTAGTGTCTTGGAATTTTTATCCATCTAAAGGAAGGCTCTCCCTTCCTCTCAGCTTTGGGTGTTTTAACAGCAACATTTGCAGTCCTTGACCCATGGAAACGCAAGTCCCTGCTTCTGCATTTATATTGCTACCTTCCATTTGTTGCTATCTCTCTGTCCATTCTTAAAAGAGCACTCAAGACTGAATCTAGGGGCTTTCTTCACCCACTACTATTTCATCATTTTACCTTAATTGCACTGTTATATTCTTCACATCACATGTATTCATCATAGATACCAGGGGTTTTGAGTCTTATCTTTTGTGGAAAAATGATTCAAGCACCAGCAGAATCTATGAGAGAAGACTGTCTGTTACTAGAACAAAACGCCTAAGAAAATTAACTTATGAAGATAAAGGCTTTATTTTCGCTCTCAGTTTTGGAGATTTCATGCCAAAATCAAATTTGCTTTAAGCTCACAATCAGATGTCAATGGTTGGGATCACATGANATAGCAAACCCAGGTATCAGTATAGCAAGAAGGGGCCAGTATCCTATACTCCCCCTTTTTGAAAAAAAAAATCCTTAATCACCTAAGAAGTTCTCATAAAGCTACATCTATAAAAGGCTCCTCTCTCCAACAGAGCCTTTAATACATAGGCCCTTACAGGAAGTCAAGAGCCACCATATAGCAGAACCTGATGTTACTTGCTACTACAAGCTGTAGTGAAGTGGCCAAATAGATGCTATAATATAAGAAGATGACTTACCCAGAACAGTTTTTTCCTGAAATACTAGAAGAAGGATAAGTAAAATACTCTCCAACTACATTATCTCCTAAGCTCTTCAGAATACAGCTCCTAAGGACATTTGCTGTGCCAAGCTTCAAGAGCCCTGTGTCTGTTAAAGTCCCAATCAGAGACACAGCATCAGCAGATAACATAGATTACAAGTTACATATATAACATAAATAATATTGCATGTGTACCACCCATTATACATTATAAAAGATTGTATATGTTATTGTAGGGACAATTTAGCTCATCCCTATAAAGCTGCTGCCTCAAAGCTTCCTGTGGGAGTGAGATATTCGCAGCACCAGCAACCAGGAAGGAAAGGGCTAAGTAAAAGTAAGGTCACTTGAGTAAAGCTGGAATCTCTGCTGATTCTCGAGGCCTCTCACAGTGTTGACCAGGGCATCCTATAGGAGAAGCTGGTCCCAAATACGGAGAAATTAAAAGAGTATCCTGAAAAGATGTCTTAGCAGCAGGCCCAGCCACTGGCCAGCACCAAAAAGAGGAGCCAGAGATAAAAATCGGTGTATGAGA
Organism: Neotoma lepida; assembly: GCA_001675575.1. NCBI lineage: Eukaryota > Metazoa > Chordata > Mammalia > Rodentia > Cricetidae > Neotoma > Neotoma lepida. The sequence continues at coordinate 10,069 of LZPO01035604.1, read as the reverse complement.
GTTACAACCTACTGCAGCTTCATTTCCACCTTCCAAATCCCCCACAAGAACACTTGCTGTGACCTACACTAACTAAAATTATAGCCCTCCCTAAAGACATACAGTGAAGGGATCCTGGGAAATAGTTCAATCTAGCCACAGTTATACATTACAAATTTCACAGGTTCCTTGACACACAAATTGAGGTAGCACAGCCCTGTCTAGAGGCTCACAACTACATCACACATGAGCACATCAAAGGCTCAAGATCTTTGCATTGAAAAAATAAACAAACTGAGATGGGAAATATAGCACAGATGTAGCTCAGTGACAGTGTAGCTACCTAGTACGTGAGAGTCCCTTGGGAGGGAGAGAGGGGAGGGACGAAGGGACAGAAGGAGGGAGGGGAAGAGGGGAAAGGGAGAGGAAAGAAGAGAGAGAGAAGGGAGAAAAAGAGATCACTTTCTTAAAACAAACTTGTGTGAGGAGACGACTCAACAGTTGAAGGACTTGCCCAGCATGCAAGGGTAACAAACTGCCGGTAACCCGGAGCAAACTACCTAGCAAGACTGTCTGATAGACTAGCTCTTGATAGACCTTCCTTCCCTCAAAGAATAAGGTGGAAGAGTGATCAATAATGATTCCTATTATCATCCTCAGACCTCCACATGCTTGTGAACACACATGCATGTGCATTTACACACAAAAATGCATCCATACACATAAGAACACATAAAGACACACACTACACACATATTCTCTTTCCCTCCCTCTCTCTCATAAAAAAAGAAGAAATCCAGTTGTTCAGCTTTGAGCTAGAGCTACCCATTAGAACAGCTTATTTTAGGGATTGTAAACTTAATTATAGGAACTCAATGATTATGTATTGGTGTGGCTTCTTATATCAACCCGAGAGAAATGCTGTTGTGAAGCTGCATATATTTAAGATGTTGACATTAAGCTGGGAATTAAGTAGAGAAGTTTCTTTGGTTTATTGACCAACATATCCAATCACTCTTTGAATTTATGGAAGAGACTGGAGATATTCATACTCCTCCAAACATCCTTACAGAAGTTATTCTGAATGCGGTGGCACTGCTTTATTTCCATCAAAGGCACAAAAGTAAGAAAAGTTCAATTGACATCTCCCTCAAAAGTGGTGACAGGAAAGTTTCTTGCAGAAGCAATGACTTGCAATTTACATTCATTTATGTCAAAAATAGCTAAACTAGGTAAATAGAATAGCTACTCCAGGAGGCAGTGTAGTAATAATTAAGATCATGGGCTCTGGAACTAGGCATTTTGAGCTGAATACTCTATCCCACCACCTACTGTCTCTGTAGCACTGAGGAAGTTACTTCACTCTGTTTAGCCTCACTTTTCTCTTATTACAATGGAGATGCTAATATTTCTTCCCATGCAAATAAGTGTATATTAAACAGTTGAATATTTGCAAAGTGTTTTAATCAGTGTTTTTGGAATGCTATAAAAAGTACATCTCTCTCTCTCTCTCTCTCTCTCTCTCTCTCTCTCTCTCTCTCTCCATCTCCCCCCATGTGTGTGTTTCTGTGTACATTCTTCTCTAAGGGTTGTATATTTTCTGTTTCATTGAATCTTCACAGGAATCCCTGCAGGGCCTGGACTATTATCCCAATTTTTAGATGAAAGAAAAGTCAAATAGAGGTGAAGAACCCTCTCTCGGGTGGCACAGTCTGAGGCAGTGCCCAGAGAAAACCCTAGATGGCTCTGACTCCTAAACACAGTCTCAGTCCACAAGGCCACGGTGCCTCCAAAACAGAGTCTGAGGTCTCTCAGAGACTACCTCCTGACAGTCTCAAAAGATGAGATTAAATTGACTTGGTCCAGAAATGGAATTAGTTCCTCTCCCAGGGGTGCTAAAGTTCTTGCTGTCACTCCTTCTTGACCTAGACCAGATATGAATGCAGAACTCAGAATGAAAGGCTCCGTGAGTTTATTTTGCCCTGAGCTTACACGGTCCCTGGAAAGTTCTTTATATAGTTTCAATCAAGGGCTTAGAAAAATTTTTAAAAATAACCTTGCACATACAATTAGAAACCGGCATGTGGGGAATTAAGTGTGAGATGAAATTGTCTATGACTATTATGGAGGACTTGAAGGAAGTGCTTTGAAGAAAATACTTAACAGGGGGTTCTGCCACGCCTTGCTGATGACAGCATTCACATGCATCCAAGGACAGAGACTCCCAGCCAAAAGACCCTGCACCCCCAGCAGGCTAGAGACAAAAAAAAAAAAAAAAAAAAAACAGGCTGGGAAGTCTGGGAGGATGTGGCTGTTACAATAACTGCTGTGTTACAATTAAGGCAATTGTTGAAGAAATCAAAGTCAAGAATAATTTAAAGCAATTATGAAATAAATAATCCTTTTTATACAAAATGTATATATCTTTTGAGTAACTATGTTTATGGAATTATAATTTTTTAAAATAGATTTAAATATATACACTAGAGCAGATAGTCTTCTGCATAAAAAGGAAAATGGAGAAGTCATATTGCAAAGCATTATTCTTTTTAGTTACAAAAACATGAGAGAAATCATCTACAAGTGCCTAGGGGTATCTGTCTGTGTGTATATTTGTGTGTGTGTTTGTATGTCTGTGTGTTTGTGTTTAAAGATACATGACAAATCCTTTGTTGGTTACCAGAGATGTATAGGATTAAGTACAGTAGTAAGCAGATCGCTGGGTGTGAAGGTTAACATAACTATTTAACCTAACCTGGAACACCTGGGAAGAGATACCTGCTGAGGGACTGTCTACCTCAAGTTGATCCATGAGCATGCCAGGTGGGAAGAGTTGTCCTGGTTGCTTTAACTGATGTGAGAAGACCCATCCTAAATATGGGAAGTACTTGAGGTCACCGCCTAGATGAAGACAAGGCAGAGGGAAATATTCAAGTCGGTTTTTTTTCTCACTCTGACTTCACTCTCACTGGCAAGCCCATCTAGCCTGGTACTGCCACTGCCACTGCTGGTTCCTGTGCTGAATCAGAACTCAGGTTCTTTGAGCTTCGCTATGGACTGAAAACTGGTGGCTCTCTAACAGTCCTCCAGGCTGCAGGTGACAGATTGGGACTTCTGAGGCACCTAACCTTGTGGGCTGAGCAACTATCAGGTTCTCAGCCTCTCTACTATAAGACAGTCATTGTTGGACTACCCAGACCACATCATACAAGGTGTCCTTTGAATACATATACATTCTAATGATTTTATTCTTCTAGAAAACATTGACTAATCCATTTGATTTTTATGCAACTTTTATTTCTCTTCTTATAATAATCTCATAGTTCATTTATAATTTGCAAACATCATATTAGAAACTATTAAATGCATAAATGCATTCTTTGCAAGAATGTGGATGGTAGGAAGCAAGGGTGTGATATAGTCAATAAACAGAATCCTTGCTTAGACAGATCTAAATNTGTGCTCTTTCCACCATACCTATGCTCGTGAAGAACTCTAAGCACAGAGAACTACGGTTGTCGAAGTCTTCCCTGGCAGTACACTTTTGGCCAAACAGCAACCTAAGCATCTCATCATTCACTCCAACATGATAGATAGTACTTTGCAATATTCCACCTAAAGCAGCTATGAGTCTCATTAAACAAATAACTACCTAGGGTCAAGTTTGTGGCAGGTGATGTGTTNCTTGTGTCCATTAGAAATGTTGTGGTTACAACACTTGCTCCAGAGAAAAAGCAAAGGTGACTTGACTNGGAGCCTGAGTCAAGTTTTTGCTCTAAGACAGAATTCATTTCCAACCAGAAGTTCAGGACCTGATGAGAGCTCATTCTCTCTCATCCAGTCAATGACGATGTTCTTGCCAACAACTCCCAGGGGTGCTTCTAGTCTACANGATAGATGGTACCCACAGTTTCTAATTTATGCTTTAGTTACTTCTGAAAATAGANCCCTGCCACTGGCCTGCTATGTCCTCTCTAAAATATGACAAGTAGTTAAGGGAAAACATAAAGAAGCCACAGTTTAGATGCACCCTTCCTAAACAGATGTCCTTAGAAATGGAAGATCCAAAATTTGCTACATCTCCACTGTCACTACAGTTGGACTGTTCAGTTCCATCTCCATAGTGGCTCTCTATGAAGCTTAAGAATTCCTCAAAGATAAAATCCACATAAAGCAACAGGCCATTTAACAGCCCTGCATTAATGGTCAGCCTGACTAGAACCAGTCTTTCATCCTTACTCACATCATCTTCCTCTAGTTTTCCACCTGGGAAATAATCACCATAAAATATTCTATGCACTCTGAAATGCTTCACTGCACATGAAGCCTTTTCAAAGAAATTATTTTGCAGCTGGCACAAGAAGAATATAGATTAGAAATGTTCAGTGTCTCCAATAGCCTCAAATAATACAAAATATCTTGGGATAACTCTAACTAAGCAAGAGAAAGACTTGTATGATAAAAACTTCAAGACTTTGAAGAAAATATCAGAAAACAGAAAGATCTCCCACGCTCATGGATCAGTAGGACTAACATAGTAAAAATGGCCATCCTACCAAAAGTAGTCTACACATTGAATGCAATCCCCATCAAAATTCCAACACAATTCTTTACAGACCTTGAAAGGACAATTCTCAACTTCATATGAAAAAGCAAGACAACAGGATAGTTAAAACAATCCTGAAAAATAAAAGAACTTCTGGAGGTCTCGTGATTCCCAATTTCAAGTTGTATTTCAGAGCTCTACTGGCATAAAAGAACACATGGTATTGGCATTAAAACAAACATGCTGATCAACGGAATCAAACTGAAGACCCAGATGTGAACTCACATATGAACACCTGATTTTTTTTTATAAAGAAGCCAGAAATACTCACTGGAAAAACGCATCTTCACCAAATGATGCTGGTCAGACTGGATGTCTGCATAGAAAAGAATGCAAATGGGTCCATACTTATCACCCCACATAAAACTCAAGTCCAAGGAGGTTGTGGCTCACTCCTTTAATCCCAGCATTTGGGAGGCAGAGGTAGGCAAAACTCTGAGTTCAAGGCTAGCCTGGTCTGCAGAGCAAATTTCAGGATGACCAGGGCTACACAGAGAAANCCTGTCTCAAAAAAAAATCCTCAAGTCCAATTGAATCAAAGACCTCAATGTAAAATCAGATACCCTGAGTCTGATAGAAGAGAAAGTTGGGAATAGCCTTGAACTCCCTGGCACAGGAAAANACTTTCTGAACAAAACACTGTTAGCTCAGGCACTAAGATCAACAATTAACAAATGGGACCTCATGAAACTGAAAAGCTTCTGTAAGGCAAAAGACACCATCAATTGGATAAAACAGCAGCCTATAGAACGGGAAAAGATTTTTACCAACTCCACATCTGATATAGGACTAATATCCAAAATATATAAAGAACTCAGGAAGTGAGTTCTTTAAACCAAATAATCCAACTAAAAAGTGATGTACAGATCTAAACAGAGAATTCTCAATAGAGGTAACTCAAATGGATGAGAAACACTTAAAGAAATGTTCAATATCCTTAGCCATCAGGGAAATGCAAATTAAAACAACTCTGAGAGTCCATCCTACACCTGTCAAATGATTAAGACCAGTAACACAAGTGGCAGTTCATGCTGGCTAGGATGTGGAGCAAGGTGAACATTCCTCCATTGCCAGTAGAGTGAGAACTTGTACAGCCACTATGGAAATCAATATGGCAATTNCTCAGAAAGTTGGAAATCANTCTAAACTCAAGATCCGGCAATCCCACTCTTAGTAATATACCCAAAAGATGCTCCATCCTACCACAAGAACACTTGCTCAACCATGTTCATTGTGGCTTTATTCATAATAGCCAAAACTGGAAACAACCTAGATATCCCTCAACAGAAGAATGGATAAACAAAATGTGGTACATTTACACAATGGAATATTATTACTCAACTGTTTAAAAAATGACATCATGACATTTTCAGACAAATGGATGGAACCAGAAAAAAAAATCATCCTGAGTGAGGTAACCCAGACCCAGAAGNATAAATATGGTATGTATTCATTTATATATGGATATTAGCCATTAAGCAAATGATAACCATGCTATAATTCCTAGACCCAGAGAGGTTAGGTTAAAAGGAGGGATTTGGGTTGGGGTGAATGGATCTCCCTGGGAAGTAGAAATAGAATATATTTTATGGGCAGACTGGGGGGGGCGTGGGGACAGGAGTGGGTGAATTAGGAGGGAGATGGGGTGTAGGGAGAGTGTGGAGAGAGACATCTGGAATTGGAGGGCATCTGGGGGTGGAAACCTAGTACAGTGAAAACTTCCTGGAATGTATGAAGGTTATCCTAATGAGGACTCCTTGTAATTAATGGGAGATACAGAACTCAACTGGCCATCTCTTGTCACCCACCAAGTCTTCCATGATCAAGACTGGGTTGCATTTGATTGAGTTGTTGGCCAATGGAATCTCATGGAAATCCCCAAGCAACCCAGGCTTTGCTAAGACAAAGTGTTGCTCTCTGCAAACTGACAGCAGGGTCCCATTGCTGAGGACAACACCCACACAACACATTGAACATGGAGAAATTGGGCTAGTGCCTATATGGAGCCTTCACCGCTATATTCTAGTGTCTTCGGTGTTGGAAGATACTCACTCTACAAGCTAACAAAAGAGAAATATAAACATCAATCCAGTCACATATCTTTGACCTACAATCTGTCCTGCCAGCAAAATATGCTAGAGCAATGGTGACAAAGAACTTGTGGGAGTAGACCACCAATGTCAGATTTGACTTAAGACCCACTCTGTGACACTGCTTGGGTAACCAAAAGCTTGAGACTAGATGGCCCAGAGACCTAGGATAAAACCAAACATTATTGGTCTATACATATTGATCCTAATGATATTCTGCTATATTCATAGATCAAGCCTTATCAAGTCATCACCAGAGAGGCATCCTCCAGCAGTAGATGGGAACAGATGCAGAGACCTACAGCCAGACATTACTCAGAAAGAGAATCTAAATGGAAGATCTCCATAAAATTCTTCCCCTCAGAGTTCAGGGAATCTCATGAAAGAGGAGGCAGAAAGATTGCAAGAGACAGAAGGGATGGAGGACACCAAGAGCTGAACAAGGCCCTCTGAATCAACTAAGTGAAAAACATGAGCTCACAGGACTGAAGCAGCAAGCACAAGGCTTACATGGTTCTACACCAGGTCCTCTGAGTATATATTATAGCTCTTATCTTAGTATTTTTATGGAAGTATTTTTTATCTTAGTATTTTATCTGTCTCTCTGACTGTGAGAACAAGTGGGTCTCTGACTCTTGAGCCTATCCTTGGGACTCTTCCTCCTGTTGGGCTGCCATGTCCAACTCAGATATAATTGACACTTTTTGCTTCGTCTTTTTATATTTTATTTTTATTTTATTTTATCATGTTTGCTTGTTGGCTCTTATAAGCCTGTTCTTTTCTAGTGAGAGACAGAAAGAGAATGGATCTAGAGGGGAGGGGAGGTATGGAGGAACTATGAGGAGTAGAGAGAGAGGAAGAAGGTAAACTATAATCAAGATATATTGTATGAGAAAATAATCTAATTTCAATAAAAAGGAAAAATGCTTGATGTCTCAAGAACACAAAGGAATGTCCACCTTTTATTCCCAGGTTTGATTTCTCAAGTGTAGATTCAAGACTCACTATGCTGTAACAACCGTCTATTGTGAGCACAGTAGGAAGAATTCATGAGTAAACATTTAAAATTACTCACTTATTTCATTTTGACATCCCAAAATGTCTTTCAAGTTATACCAAAAATTTTCACTATTTTGTGATAACTTATTCTTCTCTAGAACAACCCTGGCTTCACTTATTATCAAATAATTCTTTTGAAATAAAGTTATTTGTGACATCTAGAAAAGTANTAAGAAGAGCAAAGAGTTCACGCTGTGGAATCNGTACTTCACTGGGTCTCTGAAAAGTTGGTTACATTTATAATACCAGCCTCCCCTGACACAGTTCAAAGTGGTGATCTTTGTTTTCATAGTTTTCAGATTGGTCTCAAAGATTCTGAATAGATTGTAAGTTCCTTTTATTTTATTCAACACTATTTAATTTTTATTTTATTCAACCACTTGATGAAGTAAGTAACTTTTGCTCCNGATTATGCAGCATTAATAGCAAAGTAAATGATGTGTTTGATGGAAAGAACATACACTAGCTTCGTGATTTCAATCCATGAACACGAAAGCTGTAGTTATCCTCTTTATCAAATAGGGACTCAGGAAATCATCTCTCTGGACCTCTGTTTCCTTTACCATAAAACCGGGTCCAACACAGAAGCCACTGCAGCACAGTACCAACTTCAGAGTTGAAGCTGGGTTCAAATTCNNCCTGTACACTCACCAGCTGTGTCACCTGACATATCTCACTCATTTCACACTCTCTTCAATTGCAGTGTCCTCTCTTGCTAAGTTCTGAATGTTTTGGACTCCCCAAATTCTTGTGTGGAAATACTAATTCTTTTGCCAGATGACAAAGACTAAAGAAAAAACTCACATAAGTAAATTTAGTGTCCTTCTATAAGAGACCCCAGAGGATCCATCCTCCTTCCAATACTGGATGTAGTCCCCAAAACGGCCACCTTTAAAGCAGTAAATGGCTCTCACAAGACATCAAATCCTCTAGATTTATGGTCTTTGACTATTCAGGCTACAGAACTCTGGAAAATAAATTCCTGTTGTTTAGATGCCACCCAGTCTATNGTGTTTTGTTTCACTAACACAAATGGACTATGATATATTAGCAGAATAATGATTTGATGAAAATATTTTGCCTCCATTTGTTGAATGTCATTTCAGTGTTTGACAGACATTAAAAACAAATTTTCACACATGCCTATTATAGTTCAAGTAATTTNAAAGCTGCTTTCAGGACAAACTTATTCTGTCAAAATGAGAAAACTAATACCAGTGCCTCAGAGCTGTGATGAGAATGAACTTTGATAATTATTAAAGCACTTTCAGCCATGTGTGGCAAATAGCAAGGGCTTGATAAAAGGACTCTCCACATATCTATAGTTTTCCTCTCACAAACCATGACATTTGATTTGCCTTTTGGGAAGCATCATAAGATCCACAAAAAAACTTGGAAATATCAGATATTTAAACCATAAAATCATTATAACACCAATCAAATCAGAGATATTCAATGCCAGGTCTGAAAATGAGTCTCAAGAAAGAAGTCTTGATTTGTGACACTAACTTTGTAAATTTAAGANCACATACTCAGCCATGGAGCCAGTGGAAATGTCACCAGAATTATTTTATAAAGGNGACATTAGTAATAATGCATCAGCTCACTGCTGTGATTTGAATGTGTCTTCAATTTAGGTATCACCACTGTAATGATGTGGAAACAGGCCTTCAAGGGATGATGAGGTCATGAAGCATCTTTCTTCACTAGTGGAACTGAAGCCTTATGGAGGCATCCTGACAGCCTGGACTAGCTTACCCACCTGCCCTCTGTCTTCTGTCATAGCAGGACAGAACATGAAGACCATCACTAGACATTTATTGCTGAAGTCTTCACCTTGTACTTCCAGTCCCCAGAAAGGGAAAAAAGTCTGTTCTTTATTGGTTATTCAATTTATAGAATTCTCTTATATGTGCACAAAAGAAAGACAACAAGTTAGTTGAAACTTTGGAGGAGCTTTTATTTCAGAAAATATTGAAAATATTTTATTTCAGAAAATATCTNGAACAATGTTACTGGAATAGTTCTGGCTCCATGTTTCTGCTTTCTTTCTTCAGGCAAGCCCTCNTNGTTGAAGACAGTTATCAACTCACAGGACCNTGACTAGCATCATCATGATCCATGTGCTTAAAAGCATTTGATCAGTCAGCATGGAAACACGTGATANCTTTCTAGACCAGAGAATCACATTATTGAACAGCTGATAATGTGGAAGGCACATAACAAAACACACTAATACACAGGCCATGCCAACTAGGAGCAGCTGGCCTGATAAGCAATGGCATGGTCATTTGAAGGTCTCTGGTACTGTCTTGGGATGATAGCTTTCATATAC
>LZPO01035603.1:20633-37064 GCA_001675575.1 Neotoma lepida | reverse complement strand
AAGAGGCAGAAGTTGAGATGATAAAAGATGGAAACAGCAGGTTGACTTCATCAAAGTGCTACATGTGTGTAGGATAAAGCCACAATGAAACCCATTACTTTGTACATTGATGTGATTCAATATTTTTAATAAAAATACATTTTACAGCAATCTGCTTATAGAAATGAAGTTAAAGACCCTTGTCTTGAACAGATGCAGCTTCAGAAGGACTAAATTTTAAAATGTATTATTTTAAATGGACATAAAAAGCAATACACTTGAGTGAAGGGCAGAGAAGTATCTTTTTACATGTTAAAAAACACAGGAAATTTGGTTACTGTACATCCCTGCATGTGTGAATCAATTCAGATTGCCTAGACTTCCCAAGACCCTGGCAGCTACTGCTCAGCTCACATCTAAAGAAGCTGAATATCAGGATGCACAGTGTATGTAAATCACAATACTCCCTGGAATGCTTTGGAAAGTCTCTCACTGTTGTTTCACAGGGCTCCACCTTCCCAGTACCCAGAGATCCCCAATAGGGGTTTTATTTACCAATTGAATCAGTATTTGTCTGTCATGGTCTTTCACAGAAAACTAATCTTGTTTCAATATGTGAACAGGCTCAGACACTTGAAGGGAAAATAAGTTATGTACTTAGTTACCTTCACACTAACACAACTAGAATGAAATGGGAATGGAACAGAGGCTACAAACAGAAGGACAGAGTCAGAAGGAGATTGGCTAAGGGGTAGGTGACAGTTAAATGGAAAAATTGCTTCTGATTACATGGTAGGGTGGTACATCTGATAACAAGAAAATACTGTGTGTTTCAAATGGATAGGAAAAAGAATTCTGAGTATTTCCACCATAAGCGTGTGAAAAATGAAGACTTAAACATAATTGTCATGATTTGAACATATGAACTGTATACGTGTATAAAACAGTACATGGTACCTAGTAACTACACACCATTTGATGTCAATTAAAATTTAAAAAAGCAAGTGGAAATTAATTAAAACAAAAGCAAAGCTACATTTTGAATTAAAGTTATTCAAAAGATGAACTCTACCTTTAACTTATAAAATTAAACACAAATAACAGTATGAATTTGTCAATCTAAAGAAATATTAGCATTTTAAGAAAGGAGAAAAAATCTTTACTACTTAAGGGCTTTACTACATATCAAAAAACAATGAAAGCAGTGAAGACATGAAATCACAATTGTGGGAAAGGGTTCTATATGAATAGGGAAAATGTGTGGATATGTATATGAAGAAAACCTGTGCAAGACTATCAGGATAAACAAGACAAACAAAGAAAGAAAGGAAGGAACAAAGGAATGAAGGAAGGAAAAGAAAGGGGAGATATAAAACTACATGCATGGTAAAGTGTGCCTAAAAAGACAATGCCCTGAATCACTAAGAAACAGCTTTTCCCAGAGGAGAGGACACTTGTAGAGAGTGGGGAGATCTCAACTCCTCTTAGTGAATCAGAAAAAACTAATCACATGGAAAAAGTTGCTCTTGCAAACATATTCCTCAACGCTCCTTTCATATCCTGATTCCTCAGACTGTAGATGAAGGGATTCAGCATGGGTGTGACCATAGTATACAGCACAGCTACAATGACATCTTTGTCATTAGTGTTGTTAGATGAGGGGACAAAATATAGACCAATAATAGCTCCATAATAAGACAAACCACAGAGAGGTGAGAGCTACATGTGGATAAGGCTTTGCAGATTCCCTTGATGGAGGGAGTTCTCAGGATAGTGGCTCCAATGTGGCCATAAGAGACCAGGATGCATATGAATGGCATGGTAATGACTAGTGATCCCACAATGAGGATGACCAGCTCATTGATGGAGGTGTCTGAGCTAGACAACTTAATTAAGGCAGAGAGATCACAGAAGAAGTGGTGCAGAGTATTACCTCTAAAGAAAGAGAGATGAGCTAGGAGGATGGTGTGAACAAGGGCACCAGCAAAGGATAAGAACCAGGATGCAATGACTAGTAAGATACAGACACTCTGACTCATGATTCTGGTATAGTGGAGAGGGTGGCAGATGGCTACATATCTGTCATAGGCCATAGAGGTGAGAAGGAAGCTGTCAAGATCTGCAAAAAATAAGAAAAAATACACCTGGGAAATGCACCCAGCATATGAGATGGACTGACTGTGTGTCAGCATATTCATGAGCATCTTTGGAGCTGTGACTGATGAGAAAGAGATGTCAGTGAGGGCTAAGTAGCTGAGGAAGAAGTACATGGGGGTGTGGAGGTGAGAGTCCAGCCTGATGAGCAGGATGATGAGTAGGTTCCCCAACACCGTTGTCAGGTATATAGCCAGGAACAGGGCAGAGTACATGCCTTGGTCCTCTGGCTGGATAGGGAGCCCCAGGAGGATAAACTCAAATTCACTGCTCTGATTCTTTGTGCTCCTCATCTTCTACTGAAAATGAAAAAGACATGGAAATGTGAGAATGGAAAATATGATTAGGGCGTAGTGAAAGCAATGTTTTTAATTAGTGTATTGACTTTATCTGAAATTCTCAAACTTTTGAACACTAATGGGAGGTTGGTGACTTAGAAANTAGCTCAACATGTTTTCAGGAACTTGAAAATATCAAAACAATTATCAGATAAGTAAAGATCAGCTTTGAGAAGTTTCAGAATCCCAAATAGAATTCTGAGATAGGGAGTGAGGTTAAAAGTCAAAGCAGTCATCAATTAATAGCAAAGCTAGTCAATGATATATAATAATTTTCTAGCCTCTTGACCCTCTTCACAGCTCTATAGGCATATTGGCTAACATTTTATATCTGGGGCTGTATTGAAATTGAAAGAACCCAGGGGGCAGCTATGAAGTTGTAATATATGATTTAGAGACTTAAGGGGACAGATCTATATCAATAACATGAAATGTCAGATGACATGTCTTCTACACACCCTTCACATCTTCCCCATTCCAACATCTCCAGTGGTCTATCTCTCTTTCTAAAGCAGTCTTCATGGAATATGTATAAAAAGTCTCTGTCTCTTTCAAGTTTTCTTGTGTGTTCTCTCAATCAAAATCTAATTTTGTTTTTTCAGGTTTTGTAGGATAATAGGAAATATTTAACTTCACTAGCCACATCTGGAATCTGCTAAGGAAGCACTTAGTCCCTGTCTAATGTAATCCAATGAACTTCTCCATTTTTGCTGGTCTTAATCCAGATTTATTTTGCTAATGACTCTTAAATTATATTTTCTTTTGTTGTATTTCTATCATTTCATTTATTATTCTTCCCCTCTTTATCAGTTGAAAAAAAGAACTGTTCATGAGAAAAATCAGAAAATAATAGTAAATGAAACATACTAGTCTGTCTATTAAAACACAGATCCATATTTCCTAAATAAAATCAATCTAAATATCTTCATGTTTGAAAGCTCAATTTGAAGAAATCACTCATGGGAGAAGGGAAATTAAAGTTTGTGTTACCTCTCCGATTCTGCCATCTTTATGGAAATGATCTTTAAAATCTCTACATTTCCCAGGCCACTCTATAAATATTCCAATATGATTTTCTTTCCAGGATTAATTATTCATTNAGTTTTATTACCCATCACTATGTTTGTAAAAATCAGTTTTTCATAATTAGCATTTTTTGACATTGAGTTTCATTATTTTTGCCATTTCCAATATTCAATACCTTCTTACATAAGCATGTATGATAATTCCCTGAAGTAGAATTAAGGGTCTGTAAATATCCATGATTTTGATAGACAGCCAAACACAGGAGGCTGAAGTTGGTGAGGAAGGCTATTCTTACATGTTCTGTGAATGAAATCATGATAGTTGAGTGTTTGGAGAGGGCAAGGCTTGGGCATTGGGAGAGTAGAGGAAATTCAAGACCATGGTAAGTCTGGTAAAGTATATGAAGTTGGAATATTATTGAAGAGAAGGGGTATATAAGGCTGTTTATGCTACAATAGAAAGTTTCAATTCTCCACTAAAGTATTAGTACATGCAAGGAAAGTTATGACTAAAGAAGTACCTGAGTGCTTTTAACATTATACTGTTTAGTCAGTAGAAATGGGGTTACAGCAAAACCAGGTATCAGAGGGAGCTGAACAGGAGGCTGTTGCTGCAGTTTAGATACAATATACTCAGTGCATACACCTGAGTTTGTCAGTGGAGATGCATATAGTTACAGAAATTTGAAATAAAATTTGGAAGAAACCTAGAAAGACTTGATGGAGGTTAAAGACACACAAAGAAACTTCTCCTTAATTAGGCACTATATGAGCTGGAGATAAATTGTTCTACATGGAGCTACTATGCTATCCTCTCCTCTCAAACTTCAGATAGATACTCTATTCATGATAAGTAACTGTACATAGGACTGTGGTGTGCAGAAGAAGTGCCTAGAGACAGTAGGACACAATGCACATACACACCCAAACAAACACTCATACACCGAGGGCAAATTCTCCTCCTGCTTTGGCATGGCTTGCTTAGATGATAAACACAGATACCTTCAACTTCAAGGCATGAGAAGGTCCCTCCATCTCTCTCTAGAAGGCATAGGAGACAGTGCAATAAGTACGATCTCTAAGAGACAAACGTTTTCACGATGGCAGTCAGAAGCCTCATCAGCTCAGAACAAAACAAAGTTAGATATACCAATGAACATATGCCTGAAGCTCTTGAGAATTTGGTATGAATTCTAATTTTACAAAAGAGAGGATCCCAGGGGAAAGCACTGCCATCATGAGTCTAAATTAAAACCAAGGTATAATTGCTGCTTTTCCATTGCCTCCTTGGGGAAACAACTACTTGTTGAAGAAGTAAAGGAGAGCTTGCTCATCTTTTTAGGAATAAAGCTAATAGCAACAAGGAAGCCTGTAGGAACTTTGAGGACCACAAATTTTAGCATCTCATTTATCTTGGNTGAAATAAACTAAGAGGCGACTGAGTATGGTAACTAAAGTTTAGAATCCCATGACACTGCAGAAAGACGCAAGTATGCTTATACCATCATTCTGAATGGAAGGATAAGGTGCTCATATCTCACTGTCACTCAGAACATGAAGAACAGAGCCTGGTTCCAAAATCAGTGGGGTTGGTGTTAGACAGATGCAGTTTTCACATATCCAGAAGATAGCCATCATTACAACTTTCCACTCAGCCCCCTACAAAATTCATTCCAAATCAATCCATATATCCCCAGTTCATAACAACAGAAACATATAAACCTAAGTTCAACAATGTGTGGTATTTTTATTCAAACAAAATGTTTTTATTCNTTTTTTGAGAATTTAATAAACCATACAATGTATTTTGATTATTTTTATTGTATTAGTGTCATCTCCCTCTGCTGTGACTCCTCAACCATAACTCTCCCAGATTCACTCCCACCCCTTCCAAATTTGTATCCTCTGCTTTCATTATTTTTATAACCCATATCCAGTTTGTGTTGTCAGCATGCTCCCAGGTGTGATGCCATGCACTGGAGTTTAGTGGAACAGCAGAAGTCACACCCTTAAAGAAAAGTCACTCACCCTCCCCCAGAAGCCATCAACTGTCAATAGCTCCTCATGGGACTCATGACATAATAAATTTGGGGAAGCAATTACAGACCATAACAAGCATCAGTTGGTGGATGGTAATCATTGAAGAAAGACCTGTAAAAATAAAGCAAAAATTAATGTATGTCTTTTTTTTTAATGAAATTTGTGTCCTGTACTGAAATCTATTTGTTGAATCCCTAAAGTTTGCTGTTCTTGCATTTGTTTGGGCATGAAATGTTCCCCCAAAGACTCATATTTAAGGCTAAGTCTTCAGCTTGCTGATCCAATGATTGAGAGATGATTGCATCTTAATGGCTCAGAGACAATTAGTGAATGAAGTCATAACTTGAATAAACTATAGAAAGTGGAGAAAGTGTAATTGGGGNAAAATTAGAAGAATGGTGTTGTGGAATATTAGTTGAAGATGTGTTACATTGTCTATGCTGGGGAACATTTGTTTGATGATGCAAAGATCTGTTGCATTCTTTTTTTGTTGCATTTGTTTAATTCTGTGAAGCTGTGTTACTTTGCCTGTCTAAAATACCTGATTGGTCCAAAAAAGTGCTGAATGGCCAATAGCAAGGCAGGAGGAAGGTTAGGCAGGGCAGGCATGCAAAGAGAATAAATAGAAGGAGATAAAAAGAAAAGACCTAGAAGCAAGGGAAGAAGGAGGAGGACCTTGGGGAGCCGGCCACTCNCCACACAGCAAGCCATAGAGTAAGAGGTAAAGAAAGGTATATATAATAGAGAAAGAGAAAAGCCCAGAGGTTAGAGGTAGATGGGATAATTTAATTAAGAAAAGCTGGCTAGAAACAGGCCAAACTAAGGCCACCAGACATTCATCAGTAAGAATAAGATTCAATGTGATTTATTTGGGAGCTGGGTGGTGGGCAAAGAGAAAAGAGAAAAAAAACATTTTGGTGTCCAACATAGAGCTTGAATATCCACCTAGGTAGGGCTCAAGAAAGTGGGGGAAAAAAGATATGACTCCTTTAAGAAAACCTGCCTTACAGCAGAGCACTAAAACAGCCTTTTCCATGCTAAATAGAAACAAACAAAAAAAAACTAAGCAAAAAATGCCTGCCACAGTGCAGGGCACTGGCATTCCATAGCTGGGGGATTGAATGTAGTTCCATCAACTAGGCTGAGAGCTTTAGGCTTGGCTTTCACTGACTAAGAAGTGGATATAGCCAACTGTTAGAGCTGCATAGGGGACACATCTGTAGTTTAGCAGTTAAAGGCTAAAAGATATGCAGTAAAAGTGATCCAGATGGGAAAAAAAAACCACTAAACAGGTTTCCGTGTGTTTTACAATGTGTGTCAGCTTAAGAAAAAAAGTATATGGGTATAGACAGTCATAGAAAGAAATAAGTAGTTTAAAAACAATAAAGTAAAGTCTTTAAAGTGAGAGTAAAGGTAGTATAAAGGAAAAAAGCCGCATAAGCTGGGAAATACACAGGAAGTCTGGATCTTGTATGTTATTGTTGATTTTTTCATGTTTTGCTGATAAACAAAGGACAGCTGCTAAGAGACATGGGATTGAAAGAGGGACTGATGAAATAAAAGAGCCTAGATATTTTAAGAATGCCTTAACATTAAAATAGAAGTTAAAAATGTATTTGTCAAATGGAAATTAAAAATGGTTTAAAGAAGAGGTTTTGCTTGTATTTATTTCCACAAGAAAGGAGAGGCTGTGGATCTCTTCCAGGTTAATATGCATCAGGTTTGATCAAGAGAGACTTCCTGAATGTTGACAGATGACATATATAAACAAAGGTTACCACTGGTCTTCCCAGGACTTGGCCATTATTCCAAATTTCTCAGGGACCCCTAAAGATGCCTTCACTGACAGACAATAGGAAGCAGTCTGGAGAACATGGGTCCCACATTCTCAAGATATGGGATGGGTGGTCTTTTGTTATTTGGTGGGCTATGAATGTTCATTATCATTTAGGGGAATATAGGAATATAGGTTAAAAAGAAAACTATTAATCTCAGATATTGTGCATTGGCATGGATTTTGGTATATTGATACAAAATTTAAAGTTATTATTCTTATGGTATATATGTGTTTCTACTCTTGTTCGGAGTATTGTGCTTATGCAGCTCATTTAAAAATGCAATGTATAATTAAGAAATGAGCTTA
Organism: Neotoma lepida; assembly: GCA_001675575.1. NCBI lineage: Eukaryota > Metazoa > Chordata > Mammalia > Rodentia > Cricetidae > Neotoma > Neotoma lepida. Next base: position 29,385 of record LZPO01035603.1, on the reverse strand, counting down.
GCAGCTAATCTATAATAATCAAACTTGTAGTCACATTAGATATATTTTCAAGGTTAAACAGGTATATTTTAGAAATATAGATGATTTTCAAACACTTCAAAGACCTACAGAATATGTAATTTAAAATGTTTTGTTAACATAAGGTTTTTATGACAATGAGACACATCTGTTCCTGGCAGCACTAATTTACTTCATAAAAGGATGGTGGTCATCAAAGAAACTCCATATAGAATTTATTTTCAATGTAGCAAGTCTAGCCATTTGGGCAAGAAACTGCTTGCCTTGACTGCTGACAGTATGCTGTATAAGCTAGACATGCAGGACCCACAGGAAAGTGACTGTTGAACTTTGCCAAAACAAAGCAGGACAGTCCTTCAAAATTCCTGCTTCACAGAAGAGTCTGCCAGACATTCTGCAGAACACACAGGAAAGTGACTGCTGAACTTACCAATATAAGGCAGGACAGTCCTTCAAAATTCCTGCTTCATAGAAGAGTCTGCCAGATACTCTAGGCCTGTAAGCTGAAGATGGATGTCCAAATGTTGCAGAGGAATTTTAGGTGACTGTTGTATGATATTTTGTTTGTGTTTCAACAACTAAAGCTTGCTGGAAGTCAAAGGACAGAGCTAGCTACTAGTTTACCATAGAGGTCTGGATGTCTGTACAGAGAGGAACAAGAAGTGATAAGGCAGGGCACAGATGGGATCTTGGCCCTTTTGAACTGGAGATATGGAAAAGAAAGAAAGAGACTGTGGCTGCTCTCTTGCTTCTCTGATCTTTNGGGTCTTACCCAGATATCTGGCTCCTGGTTTTTATTAATAAGATTAATTAGATATGTGTACTTCATCTGTCATCCAACTTTTAAGGCATGAATTCTCAAGAAAAAAATTTGCACATGCCATAGCTACACATGGGAACTACATCTGGTGTAGTCACCCCACTACCAGCTGGCTGGCTTTCCCTTTCTTCCCCAAGCCCTCTGAGCAAGTCTGAAATTTTTCTGTTGCAGCCTCTCTACAGCAAAACCACAGGTGCTTGGGCTCCAAACACCACCTGAGTTAGGCCCTCACCACCGACCAGCTCTGCCTTTAGGCAGCTCTGTGCTTTCACTTCCTGCTAGTCACACATGCTGCTTTCACACATTCCCCCATGCAGATGGCTGACTCTTTGGCTCCTTTTCCCCCATGGGTTGTGGGCTTTCCGTNGACCCCCTCCTCAGGCTGCTGACATGCAATCAGCAGTAGCTGTCCTCAGCCAGGCTGTGCACCACCTGTGTTCTCTGTTCAGATGTGCTACACAGCAGCAGTAAGCCTCACACTTTACTGTCATCATCAGCAGTTTGGTGAGACAATTGGGAATTCTTAAATGTGGGAATAAGTTTATAAAAAGAGAGAGAGAGTTTTTGCCATGTTAAAAAAAAGAGGAAGCAGTATTATGATGGAGGCAGTTAGGTCTCGATGATTACACAATGGATGGTGTGAAAATAGAACAATTAAATGAGGGGATAATTAACTCAGTTGGGATTTACATAATGCCAATTATAATTATCAGTTTGGTAATTCTTGGGTTTTTTTGTAAAAAAGTTGGTTGACATCACTGCCAAATACGACAAATTGACTGATAAGATACAAACCTTAGAAAAACTTGCTATTCATAAGATACAGGCCTTAGAAAATGTTACTACTGATAATATGCAATCCCTACAACTAATTACTAAAGAAAATAATGCAATTTTGACTTATAAGTTANAAGCCTTAGAAAAACTTATCAAAACAGATAGTAGATATAATTAGATAAATTAGATTTAAATAGATAATAATTCAGACACAGACAGTAGAGCTTAAAGGAGGATCAACCTTACCATTACATTATAAAATTAAAGTGGAACAGCCCAAGGTTATCAAATAACCAACCTTAATTTATCCAGTCACTTTACAGGAACAACTGCCAAGTGACAGGCATCCTCAAGGCTATATAAGTGCTTACTGGATTCCTGTGGAAATGTTAGGTTTGAGGAGATTTAAGGAAGTGATAATCTTATATGCTATGCATTCACCTTTTGTGAAGCAGAGGTTAAATTCATGGTCAACTAGTAACAGAATTGTCCCACAAGACTGAAAGATTTGGTTATACCAGTATTGGAACTTGGCCCTCACTTACAGTGGAGGACCTGATGGAAAGATGAGGCTAGGATCATTGAACAATGAAGTAGGGCTAGAGTATTGAAATCTCCCAAGACCAACTTCTTGGAGAGGGCGATTACGCTGATGTACAAAGACAGTCTCTGTATGATGACCATACCCTCACTCTATTCTGTGCAGCAGCTTTGAATGCTTAGGGCAGAATTGAAGAAGCCAGAAGGAGAACTGAGTCATTTACTAAAGTTATACAGGGCCCAAAAGAAACCTTCACTGAAATTTTTTACAAAGATTGACTTCAGCTGTAAATAGAATAATACCAAATTCAGAAGCAAGACAAATAACAATTGAATCTTTGGATTTTGAAAATGCTAATTCACAATGCAAGCGGATAATTAGATCTTTAAGGGCAAGATCAGCACCCATAAAGGAATGGATGTGAAATACAGTCAATATTGCATCTCATAACCATGATGATGCTTGGATAGGAGAGGTGATTTCCAGAAGTAAGAAAAATCAAAATGTCAGGTNTTTTAATTNTGGAGGANAAGGTCACCTAAAAAGTGACTGTAGACAGGGCATCCGTAGAAACGTGTTTCTTCTAATCCAAACAGAAGGTCCCAGCCTTCTNGAGTATGCAGAAGGTGCAGCAAAGGCTGACATTGGACCAATGAATGCAAATCAACAAGGGACAGACAAGGTAACCCTTTGCCATTGGGAAACATCTTGGGGGGCCTCTCTCAGGCCCCCATGTCAAATTTGATTCAGTCATTCCTTGTCACAGTGGGGAAAACTACTCCCCAGAGCAATTAAATGACCTAATGCCTATTGTAAAAATCATACTTCTCTGAATGATAGAACAGCTTTAGAAGATAAAACAAAAATTTCAGGAGAAACTGTAAAGCACATATTTTGACAAACTTCTATAAGCGATCAAAGACGAAAGCTAAAAATATGAATAAATGACATTGTAATTCAAGGTCTTAGAGACACAGGAGCAGATGTAACAATAATTACACCAGAATCTTGGCATCTAAATTGGCCTCTTCAGGAGGTAAATGTTCAGCTTTTAGGGATTGGAACCTTATCACTGGTAAAACAAAGTGCAAGATGGGTTGAATATATAAGGCTAGAAGGACAGAGAGGAAAACTGAAGCTATATGTGACTAATATACCAATGGATTTATGGAGACTTGATTTGTTACCCAGATTAACATTCCTCCAACCTCAGAAACAAGCCATAAACTAACATATGTTTCTGGGGAAATATTTAAATGTATTGTAAAGAACAGTAACTGACTATTCAGCTTGTGCAAGAACAGGGCACAACAGCTGCTGATGTTTCAAAGGTACCAATAGCTATACCTTTAAAATGGTTAACTGACAAACCTGTCTGGTTGGCATAATGGCCTTTGACATCAGAAAAAAAAACAGGCCTTAGAACAGCTGGTATAGGAGCAGCTAAATGCTCAACATATTGAAGAATTGACCAGTCCTTGGAATTCTCCTGTATTTGTTCTTAAAAAGAAATCTGGAAAATAGAGAATGGTAGCAGATCTAACAGCTATTAATAAGATGATTCAGCAAATGTAATCTTTACACCCTGGAATTCCCCTGCTTCTCTATTACATAAAGGATGGCCTATTATAGTTATTGATTTAAAAGACTGTTTCTTCATTATACCTTTACAAGAACAGGATAAAGAAAAATTCACCTTCTTGGTGCCAACTTATAGTAATTCTCAGCCTGTAAAGAGATATCAAAGGAAGATTCTCCCATAAGGGATGTTAAACAACATCACCCTGTGCCAGTATTTTGTATGACGGCTATTGGAAATGATTTGTGTACAATTTCCTCAGTCTATAATTTAAAATTATATGGATGATATCTTACTAGCTGATTCAAATGTAGGTGCTTTAGTGAAAATGTTTGAAGAAGTAAAGAAAATTTTATCTTGTTGGGGATTACAAATTGCTCCTCAAAAAAATACAAAGAGGAGATTCTATTAATGACCTAGGATATGAAATAGGCTTACAAAAAATTTAACCCCAAAAGATATAAATCAGGAAAGATTTATATATATATAAAGTGTCAATTGTGGACACTTAATGACTTTCAAAATTGCTGGGAGACATTAAATGGCTATGACCCACAATTGGAGTACCAGCTCAATAACTGAGTAACTTATTTCAAACCTTACAAGGTGATAAGAACTTAAATAGTCCAAGAAAATCATCAGCTGAAGCTGAGAGAGAATTGGCTCTGATAGAAAGGGAAAGACAGGATGCACATGTTTGGATCCAGAGCTTGATTGCATTCTTGTTATTTTACTTTTTATGCATTCTCCTATAAGAATTTTAATACAGAGAGAACATAATATCTTAGAATGGCTATTTTTACCACACAGAGTAAAAAATTAAAGACCTATGTAAAAAAGGTTTCTTAGTTGATTCTAAAAGGAAAACTGAGACTTCATCAATTAGCAGGAATAGACACAGCAGAAATTGTAGTACCTTTTACTAAGGCTGAAACTCCCTCTTTATGGGCAGAAAATGAACATTGGCAAAGAGCTTGAAGTAATTTTTTAGGAGAGATTAACAACAAATGTCCCCAAATCCAGAGAATTCTGCTTATAAAGAGAACTAAATGGATCCTTCCTCACATTGTACAGGGAACACCAATTTCTAGAGCCCCTACTGATGCAAACAAATCAGGAAAGGCAGGTTGTAAATCAGGAAATTTGAATAAAGTGGCTCAAAGCCCTTATGATTCTGTTCAAAAGTCAGAATTATATGATATTCTCAGAGTATTACTAGATTTTCCAGAACATCTTAATGTAGTTACTGACTCNCACTATGCAGAGTTGCTTTACATACTGAAACTGCTGAATTTATTCCAGATGATACAGAATTGACTTTGTTATTTATTCAATTACAAGAAAAGATCAGAAATAGAAATCATCCCTTATTATAACACATATTATGTCCCATACAGGTCTATGAGGCCCTCCAGCACAAAGTAATGCTGAAATTGATCAACTATTGGTAGGAAATGTACTAGAAGCCTCAGAATTTCATAAAAAACACCATGCCAATAGCAAGGGTTTGAAAAGGGATTTTTCCATCACTTGTCAACAAGCCAAGGAAATTATAAGAAAATGTCCTACTTGTTTCTTGTATAACCAAAGTCTACTACCTGCAGGAAGTAACCCACAGGGTCCTCAAAGAAATGGACTTTGGCAAATAAACATTTAATTTTGCAGTTTAGGAAATTAAAGTATGCACACCATACTATTGATACATGTTCAGGATTTCAATGGGAAACTGCTTTGAGTTCTGAAAAGGCTGATTCTGTAATCATGCATTTGTTAGAAGTTGTGGCCATCATGAATATACCTGTACAAATTAAGCATGACAATGGTCCAGCATATGTCTCTAGCAAAAGGAAACAGTTTTTTGCATATTACAACATAAAGCATATTACAATCCTACAGGGCAAGCAGTTATAGAAAGATCTAATCAAACTCTAAAATATATGCTTAATAAATAGAAAGGGGTAATAAAGACCCCCAGAGATAGATTGTGTTAGAATTCAGACCCACCTTTGGCCCACCCAGTGTCCTGACAACATCATCCTATGTAAAGTCCCCTTTAACAAAAAAACCCTCCTTCTTCTCTCTCTCTCTCCCTCTCTCTTGCCTGAGGTTGCACACACCTCCGATCCCTTCCCCCCTCTCTCTCCTCCCCTATCTTTCTATCTTTCTCCCTCTTCTCTCTCTCTCTCTCTTTTCCTATTTTTCTCTGTTTCTCTCTTTCCCTCTTCCTTATCCCATTAATAATAAAACTCTCCATGTGAGTGCTATCACATGACATGAGAGACTTTCAGCAGTGCCCCCTTGGCCACCATCCACTGTGTCTGCATGGCTTGTCTCCCTCACCCTCAATGGGGCACCTTGGCTCAAACCTACCAAGGCCATCCTGCATCATTTTTAAAATATAACATTGGTGCTGTGAAAACTCAGCAGGTTCTCCTGGCAGTTCCTCAACTTGAGGCATGCTGGGACCCTGGACTGGACTCAGTCTACCCACAACAGGCTCTCCTTCCAGCTCACCAATTACCACCCCATCCACCAGTGGCAATTGCATGAGTTTTAACTGGATCTGCCCACAGTCCCATAGCTCCTTTAGGCCCTTGTGGCTTTTGTAACACCATTCCTGACCTTTTCCTATGGATGAGACCCTCTTAGAGCTCAGTTTCCACCCCTGCCTCCTGGCCTCTATGAAAAACCTGGTACCAGGTGCCGAGACTTCTCTGGCTTAGCCAAGCTAAGCCTGACCCACACTGAGTGTGGAGATGACCATCTGAATGGCTTGGTCCTCGTTCAATCCTCTCTTTAGTCCTTGGTATGCCCATGACTACAGGCTGTAGTAACTCCTTTTCCCCCTGTCATCTATGGGAACCATGCTATATTTTTTGGGACATTTATGACTACTGTGAGTGATCAGGGCCTGCCCCTGCCAAAACCCCACTCTGATGTGGGCTTTCACTCTTTTGCTCTCTTCCTCCCTCAAACCTCTTGCACTAACTCTGTTACATGTGGTATGTTTGTTTGATGGCATACCCTGACAGGGCCTGTCAAAGGCATCCACTTCATGCCAGGACCTCATTTGCCTGTTCCACCCGAGGCAAATCTTCTTCTTCCCACCTGTAACAAATCTACTTTTTTGTTCACCAGTGGTTTTGCCTTCCATTCAATACCAGCACTCAGGTTTCTGGTGGGGCTACCCCCCTCTGACCATCCCCCTGGATGTGAGACTGGCCTCAGTATTTCTTNGGGCCAGACAGTTGAGGAATCAAGAAAGAATTCTCCACTTTCTCTCTTCCCCCTTTTTTCTTATTTACTCAACTCCTGTTCAGTATCTCTATGCATGCGACTTGGATTTACCTATAAAAAAACATGTTTTGAGCAGTAACCACATGCCTCTCCTCCATCTTGGCTGGCGACCTCATCATGATGTAGANGGCCATGTGGCTGGCAGGCATCTTTTACTAAGGTTTACTAAGGTTAAAAAATACATTTAGTCCTGATGACCTCTCTGTTCATTTTATCTCTTCTAGAGTAAGGAAGTAACAAGCCTCAAATATTTTAGATTGCTATGGACTTTTTGTATGATGATAGAGATGTAAAGCTATATTTGATTCAACACTGGTTTATAGTACACTCTATATGATAATAGAAATTTAAATTTATAAAGATCTATTCAGATTAACAAAAGCTAACTTAGAGATTCACACTTATGTCTTTGCCAAATGTTCAACTCCAAGCTTCTAGAGAATTTAAATAAATGATGTCATATGTTTAATAAATGGGCTATCTGATAAACAAGATAGATATTCTATGATGGAGTTTCTGGTGCCCCCAGAGTATCCTTTACTCAGAGTTGGGCCACNCCCCAACTCACAAGCCCCCTTTCTCCTGTTCCCATTTGGCCCTGGGATCTTTCCCCTGTCACTCTTCTTTGCCTTCTCAGGAGACAGTAAGTCCTAGTCTTACGAAAGCTGCTAACATATTGAAGACTGTTAGGGAACACCAGTTGATAGTCAGTCAGTCATACCTAATAGACACAGTCCTCAAATGCTCAGAGACCTGCAGAATATGGCATTTAAAATGCTTAATTAAAAAGCTTTTCATGATAGAGAGACATGCTGGCTCCTGGCAGCACCTTTGTTTCCTCAAAAGAAGATGAATGGGCACAGAAGAACCTCCACCCAGAACTTGTNCCAGAGTGGCAGCATCAGCCACTGAGCAAAAACTGCCTTTTACCTCAAGTACTGCCTTTCACCTCGACTGCTGCCAGGGCCTTCTCCAGACCATGGACAACAGGACTCTGGGGAATAAATATATTGTCTCATTTTTTGCCTACACAATGTAGACTGGTCCTCCCCACAAGTTCCTACCCCACAACTGTTGGACCTTCTGAGGCCTGGCAGGCCTAGGCCTGGCAGCTGATGACTGATGTTCTTGGCCTGAGACCTCTGCCCCCAACAACCATGGAGGACCCTGGGTTGGCTGTCTAGGTAGCCAGCAAGTAAGTTTCTGTCATTTTAAATCACCAGCTCAGGTAAAATTTATCCTTCTCAGATCTCTGCCATTTGACCAACCAAGGCTTCAGCTGCCTTCTTAGTTCTCTATGTAAAATTCACAGGTCTCATTCTCTTAGAGCTAATACCAAGTCTAGACACAGTTCACCTTGCTACCAGACTGAAAAAAGGGATCAACTCACTTTGCAATTACTGCTCTCAGTATCTCCTGATGAATTAGATAAAAAGAAGGTGCTTTAAGGTTTGTTTTTTGAAGATGGAAATCTGTCTCACTTCTGTTCATTTACTTATTCTTCTCAGATCTGATGGTGTTTGATGACCAGGGTAGTAATAGATTTACCAATTAACAGCTATCTCCCCCAAACTCATGGCTACAAGCACCTTGGTAGCTCATTAGTAAGTTTCCTGTTAAAAGTACAGACAGGTATGCCTCGTTCATAGACTTCATAGTACAGGATAAACTGATAAACTGGTTTCAGATGTAACTTCAGAGGTTCAGAGGGTTTTTTTTT
>LZPO01035603.1:5539-19593 GCA_001675575.1 Neotoma lepida | reverse complement strand
AAAAACCTGCTTCTGAAAATGGTCTGACAAATACTCTAGGCCTGTAGCCAACCTGAATGCACCAACAATACAGAGAGATTCTAGGTGACTGTCCAGGCTGCCAGCTGTCTCTGTCTACTCTCACAAGACTCCCAAAATTTGCTTGGGACCTTCTCCCATTTTTTTCAGGTGTTATTATATTCTTATCAGGTCTTTGATGGAGTTTAAGACTAGACAGTTAAAATTACAAACTTTGTATATTGCAGCTAGAACGTATTAAATATTAGATTCAAGTTCTCCAAGATAGGACATCTTTTGGAATGAGCTCTGTGACATGCCATTTACTTATGCTCCAAACTCCTCTGGATCTTAGTATGTGTTGCTTGTCTGGTGCTATTCGTGTCAATATAGTTCACCTTGTTCAGATTATTATCTCTTATTCTTTCTGAATAATATTTGGTAATTATTCCTATTGTAAATAGTTTATATTAGGTTAGAACTTTCTTATTTAGAAAAAAAGGGGGATATGTAGTGGATAGCTGTTTCAGCTTTTGGCTATAGGACAGCCCCTTTAGTGACAACAGGTAACCACGACACCTGCCTAAGACCTTCCCCTAGGGCATTGTTCATGGGAAGCCCCTTAAAAACTAGGGATGCCTGCGTGACCTGCCTGCTCCTGCCACTTCTGGATCACTCACGGACTCAGAAGCGAGACTGAGGACCGAACCATATTTCTCCACTGGATCACATCACTCTCCCTTTCTATTTCTATATTCGTTCCCTCCCTCTTTCTGTAAATTGTTTCTAAAGTAAAGCTATCTTGTTAAAATATAAATAATTTGTCTGGCCATCTAATTAACTTTATACAGAATGACACCTCCATCAATATAGAGTACAAATTCTTGAAAAAGGCTTCATCTAGCTTCCTGTACATGATTTTGGGTTTGAGTCTCTATCAGATAACTAGGAATTAAATTTTGTAGCTGGATATCCATAAGAAATTATGGTCCTTTAACTTCTTTGACATCTGCTGCATATGACATTTAAAATGTTTGTTTTCTGCAGTGAACCATGACCATGCCTAACAATGACTTTTGAAGTCTCCAAAAGGATAATGATGATTCCACCTGGACTATGGTAATGCCACTAAGTTGACAAACACCACCTAAAAATTGGGTTTGGACTACAAACTGCTCAGGACAATTTCCAGGTGGCTAGCTAAGATGGCCCAGCCTCACAGACTACTCTATCTAGAACTTGACGTAGCTACACACTTTCCCATTACACAGAGACTGGACAACAAATGATACAGCTAGCTTTCCCAGGATTTGACATTTATCTCAATTTTTTCAGGGTCCCCTAAAGCAGCAGATACCCTTAAAGCCATTGCCCCCAGACAGCAGGAAGTAATTTTAAGANCATGGTACACATAATCTCAAGAGTTTGGGATATCCCAACATTGCAGAGGAACCTTTGGTAATTATCCAGGCAGCCAGTTGTTTCTGTCATTTCTTAATTTTGAAAGTTGTTTGCTCTGTACTTCCTGTTCACTTGTAATATTGTATTCTTCTCAAGTCTCTGATAGAGTTGAAGGCTAGATAGTTATAGTTTAGTTATAGTTATAATTATAGTTATAGTTATAGTTAGTTATAGTTATAGTTATAATTATAGTTTTCCTTGTTACCAAATTCAGAAAAGAAACTCACAAAAGAGGTGTAAAGTGTGTAAGGCTGAGAGACATAGAAAGATAGTTTGGGGTTGGTAATGCAAGTCAGGATAGAAAGTGAATTAGGTAAAATGCTTTGGACTCATCAGGATAGATAATGGAGTATTTTCTCTTAATTTTTCAAATGCTAATGGACTAGACATTGTTAATGCAATTATTGCCTGTATATTTGTATATAGTTATTGTACTTATTGTTTATAGTTTTTCTATGTTAGTTAAAACCTTCACTTTTTATTTAAACAAAAAAAGGGGAAATGTGTGGTATTTTGTTTGTGTTCTGATAAAGCTAGCTTAGAGTAAGAGGGTGGAGCTAGCCACTAGTTAACCATAGAGGTCTGAAGGTCTGTAGAGAAAGGAACAGAAAGTGATAAGGTGGGGCAGAGACAGGGTATTGGCCCTTTGGGACTGGAGGAAAAGAAAAGGAAGAAAGCAACCGTGGCTGCTCTCCTACTTCTCTCATCTTTCAGGTTTTACCCCGATAAATTTGACCCCTGGTTTTTATTGATAAGATTAGTTAGATTTATGCCTCAGGTGACTGTCCAAGCATCCAGGTGTCTTTGTAATTTCTAGAGTTTTGGAAATTGCTGCAATGCACTTACTGTTTACTTAGGTTTTATTACAAACTTCTGGGGTCTTTGATAGAGTTAAAGACTAAATTGTTAAGAGTTATAGTTTCCTTCATTATAAAAGAAAGTAAATTAGGTATAAAACTTTGGAATCACTATGATAAGATAGATTATGGAGTATTTGCCCTCAATTTGCTAAATACAAATGGACTAAATATTGTAAATGTAATTCTTACTTGATAACTGATTTGTTGCATATAGTTTTACTATGTTAAAGTTAAAACCTTTTGTTTTTATTTAGACAAAAATGTCATGGAATATTAGTTGAAGGTGTGTTACATTTGTTTGTGCTTTGGAACATTTGTTTAATGATGCAAAAAAAGTGTGACATTCTTTTTGTTGCATTTGTTTAACTCTATGAAGCTGAGTTACTTTGCCTGTCTAAAATAAGTGATTAGTCTAATAAAGAGCAAAACAGGCAATAGCAAGGCAGAAGAAAGGATAGGTGGGGCAGGCATGCAGAGAGAATAAATAGAAGGAGAAAAAGAAAAGACTGAGAAGCAAGAGAAGGAGGGGGACATCAAGGGCCAGCCACACAGGTACACAAAGCCATGGAGTAAGAAGTAAAGAAAGATATATAGAATAGAGAAAGATAAAAGCCCAGAGGCAAAAGGTCGATTAGTTAAGAAAAGCTGGCTAGAAACAAGTCAAGCTAAGGCTGGTCATTCATAACTAAGAATAAGACTCTGCATGGTTTATTTGGGGGCTGGGTGGTGGGCCCCTCAAAAGAGAAAAGAGAAACAACAACAAAATAGGACCTTGGAGGAATGTCTTTGAAGGATAATGTTCATTCTCTGGATCCACATTCTCTTTCTCCCTAGATCCCTCCCTCCCTTTCTCTACTTCCTGGATGTCATGGTGTGAACCTATCCTGTTCTTCCACAGTACGTAATGCCTCAGCCTCCTTTTCATTTTTCTTAGTGTATTGTTTCTTCAGAGCATTGCACTAAGAAAACATTGGTGTTTTGTTGTAGGATGCATGGAGTAAGAAGACACTACATCTTGGGTGCTTTGGTCCTGGGCTGCTTCCCTTGTTTGGTTAAGGGCATTTTGACCACATCCTGGCAGACTTCATCTTCTTCAGAGAGATCAATAAGCTTTAGGTTCCTGCTAGCTCTTATGGACTCCAACCACCAACTCACAATAGTATCTGTCAGTCCAGGAATATCCTTCCCTACTTTTTTTTTGTAGTAACTAGGTTGAGAACTTTCAGATTGGCATCCAAAATTCATCCATGAACAGAATTGCACTTCCTCTCTCCAGTTCTCCTTGGTCTATATTAGGAACTCTCCTCACCCAACAGGAAGCAAACTCTGCTAGGGATCAAGACACCTTGTTTCATGGTGGAAATCTTGTTTGTTGTTCTCACCACTCATTTGGAGCACATATCTCTTCCACCACTCTTCACCCGCTGTACCAGTAGCTCATTCTATGGACTTGCATTCATCATAGAAATGACAAACCTTGTGTTCATGGTCCACTTCAATGTGTTTCTGGCACCTGGTGGCTGGGGAGGGGACAGATATTCAGCTTCATGTTGACACAGTTGACCCCCTAGGAGGTGACACATATATAGACAAAAAGCTCCTATATTTTTTATTGTCATCACCTTCACTGGGTTTTCTATGACTCTAGTTGATATTTTGGCCCAGCCTTCTAAAACACAGACTCACCATCTTTAATTCCTGTCCCAGAGGCATTACATGTTGCAGTCATGATTCTTTATTTCTTACTGTTATGTAAATGGAACAGTTCCTCAGTGCTGTCTTTAATTTCCATTATTGTTTTATTTTTCATTCTTTTACCTGGTCTAGTCTATTGGTGCTTTCCATTGGGTATTCAGTTTGATTTATTGAACATTTAACTTTTGAGACTTCCATTTGTATTTCTTTCAGTATCTCCTTTTGCTGAGTTCCTCATTTGAGTCTCCAGTCAACCCTTTTACTTCATTTGTCTGATTATTTAATTCTCTTTGGTCTTTTTTGGTTTTTGATTTTGATGAGATCCACTGGGTTTCACAAGGATCATTTGTGTCCATGGGTTTGTAACTATCTCCTGGAGCCTGGTAAGCTCCTCAGTAGGTCACACTGATGACAACAAATGCCCCTACACAGAGTCCACCAGTACCCAATAGGTCAGCAAGGAGTAGAGGCCCTAGATAAGTCCTTCTCTAGTCTATAACTGACTGTTGCTAGGGCCAGTCTTCTGTAAGTCCATTGCATATTTTTTAGTTCTTTATCTGCATTTTAAACATTTCTTCTTCTAATCTTTTCATTGAACACATAAATATTTGGAAGAGTCTCATATTCTAGACATACAATGTTATGATTTGAGCTCTTGAGGGGTAGTTATTCTGTGCTGGTTTTATATAGTGGTCCTCTTAGTAAGCACCCTTCTCTTGAGGGAGGATTCCCAAGTACTGTTCATGGACAACTGCTGTAAAAGCAGTAACACCAGCAAAAGGCAGGTATGGAAATTCATGGCAACCCAATAACAAGCAACAGTCACACTAGTGGCACCATAGAACAGAAAAAAAGCAAAATCATGTATAATAAACTACTAAGTCAAAGTTAACAATATAAAAATAAAAATAATAATAATAATAATAATAATAATAAGGGAATAAAGTAGAGGGCATGGAAATGGAAAAGAGAAGAAAAGGAAAAATGTGAGATAGAGAATGGAATAAGAGAAAATAATTAAAATATAAAATAAAGAATGAATATGTAAATAAAAGTAAGAAAAACAATGTAAAAATGATATTTGGTAATGATACTAAAATTAATAGTGAAACAAAAAAGCAAAGAAAATTGGGGGAAGGTGGCAAAGAATTAGAGAATTTCATTATGAATCTTCAAATATTAAAATCTACATTCATGCTTATCATACAATGAGACTAAGTGCCTCACCACTTGGAGGCATGCTCCAGCACAAAATACATCCTCCAATTCACATTGCCTATAAATAGACTATTAAACAAACTGATAGTATGTTAATGATGAAGGAGTTTACAGGTTCCCAGAGATCACTTATATAATGATCTTAGGCAGGAAATAACTCTCTTAATATGCCAGATACACTTTTATCATGGCATCTCTTTTGGCTTTTACTCATGTGTAGCTCCATACTAGAATTTAACAGACTGATCACAAACATATATCAAATGATGAAGCCACTATATCCAACAGGCATATAATTTCTTAGTGTTTTTATCCTTTAACTGCTGCAGAGTCTATTATCTGTCCTAGCCTAAGTAAGAAAATAAAGCAAATATTATAAGCACAGTTAACATTTTCCTGCATGTTAATATTAAAACAATTTCATAACTATTCAAATATACTAATTCTGATAGCTTCTAATATGGATCAAATGTGGAATGTTCATCCCAGGCTATGGTTGAATGTTCATCCCAGATGGTATTGAATGTTTGTTCTCCAGNAAGCAGCTATTCTTTGGGAGATTATAGACCCATACGACATAGTGTTTAGCTGGTAAACATAGGTTACTGGAGCAGGCCATAAGGGTCTGGTCCTGCTCTTTATTCCCTGCCTGTCATTATCCTGCTGGAGTAATTATCCTTCTCTTCTGTGTGCACATAATCCACTGCTGGCCCTGGTGAGCTTTACAGCCTGTGGCCTACACCAAACCCTTAACCAATCAACCCTTAAACCACTCATCAATTTACTATCTCTGTAAGATAAACTGCACATTTCCTATCAATAGTTTATTGACCTCATCATTACTTTGTTCTAGAGGGCCTGGCAGACTCATATGGGATCAGATATGAGTTATACATAAGGGATGATTCCTATTCCCTATTATATCTTGTAATTGAATAAACAACAAAGTTAATTCTGACTCATCAGGGATAAATTCTGCAGTGTCAATATGTAAAACCACACTTTCAACATACTGAGAATCAGTAACTTTGTTGAGAAGTTTGGAAAAATCCATTAATACCATTGGAATAGCATACAATTCTGATTTTTGAACTGAATTATAAGGACTTTGAAACACTTTAAAATTTCTGACGTGTAACCTGCCTTTCCTTGTTTGTTTGCATCTGTATAAAAGGTAGGGGCTCCAGATATTGGTGTGATACAGTGTGAGGCAGGATCCAATCAGCTCTCTTTATAAGTTGAATTCTATTGCTTTTGGGATATTTGCTGTTAATCTTTCCCAAAAAATTACTGCAGCTCTTTGCCAANGTTCACTTTCTGCCCATAATTTGTCAATATCATCCTTAGTTAAAGGTACTACAATTTCTGCTGGGTCTATTCTGCTAATTGATGAAGTCACAATTTTCCTTTTAAAATCAAGTCAGAGATCATTTCCACATATGTTTTTAATTTTCTACTCTGTTTATTTGGTAGAAATATCCATTCCAGTATAATATCTTCCCTCTGCATTAAAATTCCTGTAGGAGAATGCTTGAAGAGTAAAATAACCAAAATACAAATAAAGCTTTGGATCCACATGGTCCACAATCCTGTATTTTCTTTTCCACCAGGGCCAATTCTCTCTCAGCTTCAGGTGATAATCCTCTAGGACTATTTAAGTCCTTGTCACCTTCTAAGGTTTTAAACAAATTACTCAGTTCATCATTTTTACCCCAACAACAATCAGTAGATGGGAAATGTCTCTGAACAATCTTTCAAAGTCATTAAGAGTCCACAATTGATCTCTCCCAATTTGCACCTTTTTAGGGTCTAATTTTTTGTAGACCTATTTTATATCCTAAATAATTAATAGAATCTCCTCTTTGTATCTTTTCAGGAGCAATTTGCAATTTCCCAACAAGACAAAATTTTCTTTACTTCTTCAAACATTCTTTCTAAAGTATCTACATTTGAATCAGCTAGTAAAGTATCATCCATGTAATGATAAATTATAGATTCAGGAAATTCTTTATGTATTACATCTAACGGCTGTCATACAAAATATCAGCACAGGGTTGGGCTATTTAACATTCCCTGTGGGAGAACTCTCTATTGATATCTCTTAATCGGCTGAGAATTATTGTAAGTAGGCACCGTGAAGGCAAATCTTTCTCTGTTTTTTTTTCTTGTAAGGGTACTGAAAAGAAACAGTCTTTTAAATCAATAACTGTAAGAGGCCATCCTTTATGTAACAGAGTAGGCAAAGGAATTTCAAATTGTAGAGATCCCATTGGCTGAATTACCTTGTTAATTGCTCTTAGGTCTGTTACCATTCTCCATTTACCAGTTTTCTTTTTAATAACAAATATACGAGAATTCCAAGGACTGGTTGATTCTTCAATATGCTGAGCACTTAAGCTCTTGTACCAGCTCTTCCAAGGCCAGCAGTTTCTCTGTTGTTAAAGGCCATTGATGAATCCATACAGGTTTGTCTGTTAACCATTTTAAAGGTAGAGCTGTTGATGTCTTTAAAAGATGAGCAGCTGTTGTGCCCTGTTCTTGTACAATCTGGATGGCTGGTGACTGTTCTTTATAATATCTTCTAATATTTCTCTCAGAAACATGTATTAGTTTATGGTTTGTTTCTGAGGTGGAGGAATGTTAATCTGGGTATTCCATTGTTGTAATAGATCACAGCCCCATGAATTCATAGCTATATTAGCCACATATGGATTTAATTTTCCTCTATGTCCTTCTGGCCCGATATATTCGACCCATCTTGTACTCTGTTTTACTTAAAATAAGGTTCCAATCCCTAACAGCTGAACATTTACCTCCCAAAGAGGCCAATTTGGATGGCAAGATTCTGGTGCAATTATTGTTACATCCACACCTGTGTCTACAAGGCCCTCAATGAGAACATCATTTATTTGTTTTTTAAATTTGGTCTTTGTTCATTTATAGAAGTTTGCAAAAATTCACTTTATGGTTTATCCTGAATTTTCTGTTCTCTCTGCTTTAGCTGTTCTGTCACCCTGAGCAGTATGGTTTATTACAATAGGCATTTAGTTATTTAATTGCTCTGAGAAGGGGTTTCTTCTCTAATAGCAGGAAAAGACCGAACTGAATTTGCCATGCAGGCCTGCCAGAGGGGAGTTTCCCAATGGCAAAAGCAAAGGACTACTTGTCTGTCCCTTGTTGATCTATATTCATTAGTCCAATGTTTGCCTTTACCACACCTTCTGCATAATCCAGAAGGGAAGGGTGTTCTGTTGCCATTGTTCCTTGAAGAAACATTGTTTCTAGTAATGCTCTATTTACAGTCCTTTTTTAGGTGGCCTTGTTACTGCAATTAAAGCATCTGACTTTTTTTTCCCCNAAACCTCTCCTATCCACTTACCATCATGGTCATGAGATTCAATATTAATCATACCCCAGATCCATTCCTCCAAGGGTGCTGATCTTGCCTTTAACAGCCTAATTACCCTTTTGCATGCTGCATTAGCATTCTCAGAAACCAGAGATTCAATTATTACTTGTCCAGTTTCTGAATTTGGTATCATTCTATTTACTGCTGAAGACAGCCTTTGTAAGAAATTCATGAAAATTTCTTTTGGGCTCGGTATAACTTTTGTAAATGATTCAATTTTCTTCCCTACTTCTTCAATTCTGTCCCATGCATTCATAGCTGCCATGCAGCATAGAATTAGGGTGTGGTCATTATATAAAGATTGTCTCTGTATTTCAGCATAACCACCTTATCCAAGAAGTTGATCTTGGGAAATCTCCATACCTCTAGCCCTATATCATTGTTCAATTGTCTTAGCCTCCTCTTTCCACCAGGTTCTCCACTGTAACTGTGACTCAACCTCTAGGACTGCTGTAACCAAATCTTTCCAGTCCTGAGTGATAATTCTATTACAAGTTGACCACGAGTTTAACATCTGCTTTACAAATGGAGAATGCATACCATATGAGACTATAGCTTTTTTAAATATCCTCAAATCTAGCATTTCAGCTGGAGTACAGTTAGCTTGTACACACCCTTGAGCATTTGGAAGTTCCTGTAAGGTTACTGGATAGATTAAGATTGGTTTGAAAACAGGCTGTTTGTCTGTAACCATATAATTCNATGCTGAGATAGGTTCACTTTAAGTTCTTCAATCTGGGTCTGAATAACTCTATAATTTGTTTTAATAAGGTTTTCTAAAACTTTTATCTTGGCACTCAAATTAACCAACCTTTTTAATGCTAAAAAAATTTAATGCAAACAAATAATATTCATATATGACATTATGTAAAGCCCACAAACATTAATTATCCTCTCATTTAATTGTTCCATTTTCAGGCTGCTATCAAACAGAAGCCAAATTACCCCCACAGTAAAAATGTTTCCCATTTTTTAATGTGGGAAAAAATTCTCTTTAACTAATTCCTCCCTTTAAGATATCTTAATGGACTCATCAAGTCTGCTGGTAGTGTAGAACAGTAGAAGTCTGAGAGAGTTTCAAAGCAGCTACTTAGTTTCAAAGTAGCAGTCTGAGATGGGAATCCAGAGAGAGCCCACAACCCACCAGGAGAGAAGAAGCCAAAGAAACTCGGGCCCACGTGGGGTGGACACTCTGGCTGAGTCCAGCTTGGGCCTGAGCCATGCAGCTCGTGCCTGAGCAAGGGGCCTGTAAGGCCACAAGAGACTTTTTAATGAATTTGTGCCACAAACGTTAGGGAGCCAGATGTAAGACAAATTGCTAAACAGTCTTATTAATAAAAAGCCTAGAACCCAATATTGGGGTAAAAATTGAGAGATCAGAAAAGCATAAAGAAGCCAGCCACATTCTTACCACTTGGAAATCCTCAGCCAAAGAGACCTACTTCCCGTACACCCACACCTATATGCCTTTCTGTTCTGCCTTTAGCTTCCTCTCTCTGCCCAGTTACATCACTTCCTGTCTGTCTGTACAGATCTTCAGACCTCTATGGCTAGTGCTGGGATTAAAGGTATATGTCAGCATGCCTGGCTCTGTTCCCTAGTGTGGCCTTGAACTCACAGAGATCCGGATGGATCACTGCCTCACGAATGCTAGGATTAAAGGCATGTGCTACCATTGCCTGACTTCTATGCTTAATATAGTGACTGGCTTTTTCATCTGGTCCTCAGATAAGCTTTATTAAGGTGCACAATATATTGGAGGACACAATATATTATCACATATCTCCACTTTTCCATTTCCTAAAATAAATTATTAAATCAGTATCATATCATATTTAGCCTTTTCTGCTTAGCTTCTTATTGCAACTGCTTAGGAGTGCCAGATAAAGGAGATAGACACACACCCTACAATTCTACAATTCTTCTGCATATAGAATTCACTGAATCTCTTGCATTTATTCACTGGATGCATGCACAAGAATATTGTCAGAATTGTTCTTTATAATGGCAAAATCCTGAAGGAAAAAAACTGTGTCTGTAAAACTAGACTAAATGAACATTATCTATTCACAACAAAGAAGATTATGAATATAGCAGAGTAGGATCAGGTCTGTAACTTAGTGGTAGAGTGACTGCCTCACACATACAAGACCCTAAGTTGGTCCCCATTCTTACCCCAAATAAAATTAAAACCCCCAAATTAAAAAAGTTTCATAATGAATAAAAAAGCAACAAAACCAAATACAGTGTTACTCCATTCATGTGCCATCCTGAAGAAAGCTGGAATGAGGGATAAATGCAGACATGTTAGAACTCTCCTGAAAGCAGGTATGAAAATGGTGAACATAGTGCTGAGTGCCTTCAAGAGGAACAAAATGCAATGGAAAAGTCATGGAAGAAACTCTAACAATATTTGAAGTCTGTGATTGTTTAATCCTAGAGATTGGTAAATAGTGCTTCTGGACACATTCTTTAAGTGTGAACATATATCACATAGCAGCAAACACAAACACATATATGCAGAGACACATGTAATTTAACTGTATTTTATACTTGTTATTCTCTTATATAATTTAGTCATTTTAAAAACAATCAAAGCAGGATTTTCAAGTTTAGAAAACTTTAAAACCTCAGGATATGGCATCTCACAGACACAGTGTGGCCACACTTCAGCCTGTCATGGCTTAGAGCTATGACCTGTCATCAAACTTCTCCTAACTTAAATTTATTCTTTGTCAAAGAATAGAGTTAAACAAAATAATAAATACAGAACAAAAATCATCTTGCAGCAATGGAGTTACAACTGCTTTGAAGGAGAAGTGGNTTCTCAAATGCCATACTTTAATATTTCAGATGAAAAACAGGTTACTACATTTATGTAGTTGGCCACCAACATACATTTTTCATGTTTTGATTTTTAAAAAAATTTAGAGCAGTGATGGTCTTCCTTGAACTCAATTGATGTTGTCAAGACTTCCCAACACCCTGGCTAGAAAATCTTCAGCCCACATCTTTAAGGATTATCTCCAAACAGGATGAGCTGAGTGCCCATAACCACCACATCAGATATTAGGTCTTTAAAAGTGTCTCTACCCTCAACACTCCATCTCACCCACTTGACATTTCTACTACCATGTGGTCTCCATGAAAATTTCTGCTCACCATTTGGGTCCTGTACCCAGCAGTAATATCATTAGTCTCCCAGAAGAAAGCTGTTTTCATTATTGAGAGGCAGGGAAGAAGGATTTGCTAGGGGATTAAATTATTCCCCTGTTTAGTTATGTTAATTTTGAGAGGATTTGGAATGCATAGGACAAACCACATTTTCCAAGATTTTTCTTTTTCATGATGTATTTATATCCTAAAAGCAATTGAAGATTATATGCAATCATAGCTTTTTAAAAAATATTTCTCTTTAGTTTTTGGAGATGTCATACATTTATTCAGTGTGCTTTGACTTTATCCACTTCCCGCCATGTCACTCTATCTACCCCAGGACCACCAACTCATCTTTCTCCCAGATTCATGTCCTCTTGACGATGATGATGATGATGATNATGATGATGATGATGATGATGATAAACCTCTCCCGCCCCAAATCCAATTAATACTGTGTATGAATGGATATAGGGCCATCCTCTGTGGTATAGATACCCTACAAGCAGTCATACACCTCCCAAAATGTGACTCTCTTCTTCAGCAGTCATCAACTGCCCATAGCCCTTCAGCTAGCTGTGAGCCTTGAGAGTCCCCTCCTCCATCCATACTGGAAGATAAACTTGCTTCATTCCATGCAGGTCTTATGCAAACAACCACAGCTGCTGTGAGCTGATGTGTATATCAGCTATACCATGTCCAGAAGACAGTGTTTCACAGGTTTCCTCCCCCATCCTCTGGCTCTTACATTCTTTCTGCTCACCATTCTGTGATGATTCCTGAGCCCTGGATGGGGAGAAGGTGATGTAGATAAGCCATCTGTGGCTCAACATTCAGTCACTCATTCATGGCATTTTAAGCAGTTATGAGTCTCTGCACTAGCCACTAGCCACTGCACAATGAAGCTTCTCTGACCAAGGCTGAGAGTAGCAAAAATCCCTGTTGTCATAGCTTCTAGTTTTCTTTTTCCTTTTGATGGAAATTGTGTTTCCTTTCATATCACACTTTTGAGTATATATCCAAAAGAATGAAAGTCAGCTTACTATAGTGATGCCTGTCTATTGATAGAACGTATAATCACTGAAGTACCTATCAGGTAATGAATGGGTAGATAAAATGTGCCATATATACTTATAATTATACATGTAATATTTGTACATAAAGAACAATTCCAAACTTCAATTTTTAAACATTTCTAATTTTGTTATTAATTCATAAATTGTTCAAATTAATAGGATTCACTGTAATATCATCGTAGCTGCATATACTGTGCATTCAGGATGCACTGTCTTGAAATGTCTTGAAATATGTAAGCTGTTAATCATNAAGTGTGTGTGTATGCATGTTTGTGTATGTTCCTGTGTCTGTGTTGAGCTGTAATTAATTTCAAATTATAATAGGATCAATTACACTAGAGTATTCCATCTGCTTTTGTACATAGAGCCTCTGAAAAAAATACAAGTTTCCCTGTCTGTCACTTCTGTACTTTTTCTAATGCCAATCTCTCACTAACTGTGAATAAATCATAATGTTTATCTATTGTTAGGTGATTTTCTCAATAAAGTGGAGAACACAAATTTTCTTCATTTATTTGTTCTATGTGTCTTTTACATCATGTATCTTGATCATATTTATTTTTCTATCCCTTTGCATCTGCCTTTCACCCCTGCACAACTTCCCCAAAATAAAACAACATTCAAGAGAAAAGGGGAAAGAAAAAGAGGGAAAAATTAAAACTCTCATCATGGAAGCTGTAATGTGTCCCCCTTTGTTCACACATCTTTACTTGCAAGTGTTCATTGCAAAGAGTTGTTGGTCTTGTTGGAGCCCTGTGGTTTCTACTACACTATTGATGCTGGGCACTCACTAGAACTCTTCTTGGATACTCTGTTGTTGCTCTGTGTTGTAGAGATGTTGAATGTTTTGATCTTCAGATCAGGTCCCTTCAAGTGCTCCAATATATTATAGATGGGTGGATGTTAGGATAGGCCAACTCATAACCCTGGTTTTGGGTCTGGGCAGCTGAAGGGTTGGTCTGCCAGCCAGTTCTCCCCTATCCTCACCCTGAGGATGAGTTCTCCAGCATTGCCCTGTCTAATTCAACCTTGCAACAATGAGCAAGGGGTGGGGCTGGTTCTTCTGCTTTCATGTCCTCAGGGTCAGCTCTCCCACACCTATACCATTAGGGCAAGCTCTATTGTGTTGCCCAGATGAGGTGTAGGGCCTGCTTTCCCAAGTGTTGCAGTTGGTTGGAGGTG
>LZPO01035602.1:24102-41444 GCA_001675575.1 Neotoma lepida | reverse complement strand
AATTGAGTTATGTAAACGAAAAAAGGTGGTTCCTGATCTCCCGGAAGCATCTGACTTGAGGGGAAGTTGAGTGGACCTTAAAACCATTGACAAGCCAACCATGGTGCACACCTATAATCCCAACATTTCGGTGGTGGAGGCAGCAGAAACAGGCTCTCAAGGCCAACCTCAGCTACCCAGCAAGTTTGAGGCTAACCTGATCTACAACANGAGACTCTGTTTCTAAAGCCTGAAAGCCAAACAACCACAAATGTCATTCAACTTCATGCTTGTAAATTTGCTGTGCAGTGCATCGTATTTTCTTAGGGTAACTAGTATATATATATATATATATATATATATATATATATAGCTTTCTAATGTGTGAATACTATTTCTACACCTTTTTTTCTACATATAAAATGAGAGATGTTTTATGTTTGCTTGACTGTTCTCTTTGTTATTGTGACAGAATCTTATTATTATTTCTCAGGTTGGCCTCAGGCTGACAATCCTCCTGCCCCAGCCTCCGAAGTGCTGAGATTACAAGTATGCATCACTACACCTATTAAAGTTTTGTTTGATGTTGTGGTTGTTGTTAATCCAAAAGAACTTTCGCCCAAACAAAGGAATCTCCTTATATTCTTGACTTCAAGCAAAAGTCTCTCAAAGAGAAGATGCTCTCTCTTTTTTGTTTTTAAAGCTAACATAGCACTTGGAAAAGGCATGGTGATCTCAAACTACAGTATAATCATGTTAGTCTTTCAGTAAAATTGGTGAAAGAGAGTTAGGGGAGTTTGCAAAGACTGTTTACCTGGGAATATGGCCTCANCTTACTCCATAAGTCTTTGCAGGGGAGACTTTTAAACGTCACAAATCATGTTTATTTGCCGCAGGCATTGAACCAGAGACTTTACACATTCCAGGTAAGCACTCTGCCACTAGCTACATCCTCACTAATAATCTTTAAAAATCTAAGTCATATAGTTAGTAGAAACCTTGGAAAACATGACCTATATATAGTCAGAGTGGGTCCCCTACACTTCAGAAATGATGTCCAGTAAAAGCAGCAGAGGTGGACACAGCAGTGTCATATGTTAACAGCAGAGAGGGAAATAAAACTAATATGTGATGGGAATGTCTTTCTAAAAATGTGTTGCTCTGATTGGTTGATAAATAAAGCTGTTTGGCCAATGGTGAGGCAGAATAAGGATAGGCGGGACATTCGAACTAGGGGAAGAGAAGCAGAGAGCAGAGCTGAGCAGACGCCATTCTGCCATCTAGAAAGCAGCAGCATGTAACGGCGCACAGGTAAAGCCACGTGGAACACGTGGCGACATAGATTTATAAAATGGGTTAATTTAAGATGTAAGAGCTAGCTAGCGAGAAGCCTGCCAGGGCCATAGTTTAAAAATGATATAAACCTCTGTGTGTTTATTTGGGTCTAAGCGGGCCATGGGAGCCGGGCGGGGAAACCAGACAAACTTTCGTCTACAAATATGTCAGCTGACTCAACAAGTGATGCTATTAACTATGGAAAATAGATGTCAAATATATGCCAATTGTTTAAATGAAATTGTTGTATGATGCATGAGAGTATAATAAACCAAGATCTAAGTTAATATTCACATGAGTGAATATTAATATTAAAATAAACAAAATAAGTGCCTTCCTAATTTTTAAGATCTATAATCCTAAAAGTTGCATATACAAGTCACCAGAACACCTTTCTTAAATGAAATTTCCCATGATAAAAATAGCAGATTACTTCATCTTCTACATCGCCTCATATTCTATATTTAATACTAAAGCAACTCCTATTGCATAAGATTGCATAAAGAAACTTGAATTAATGTTATAGATAGTTGTTTTTTATAATAAATAAAGTGTCTATTTTGCAAACAGAAAATTGACTAAAAAGAATTTCAATTTTAAGATATAAAAATAATACTTAGTATCAGGAAGATTAGGTATTAAGCATATTCAAACATTTCTCTAATGTATAGAGATCAAACATAAAAACAATAAACAAGATAATAATTTTAANTTAAGGTTAAAATGTTGCAATGAGAGACATGAAACACACCCATTCATATAACACTGATAGTTGCTATATTACAGACACACAGCATGATTAGGGCTTTGATTCTGAAAAGTATGAAGAACTTCTAGCATAGGTTTTTTTAGTTGATATGAACATGGGATTATTTATTGAGCTTCAGAACACCTACCTCTAAATAATCTGTGTGGCAGTCCTGGTCATCTTCCACTTCAATATCCAGAAATGTGTAGTTGACAGTGTTGCCTCTTGTTGCTTGGATGGTCCAGTTACAGCGTTGATCATTATTATAGGGCTTTGGATAATTTATGCTCTCCAAAATGCCATGGGTTTTATTCACTATTACAACATTGTCACATACTGAGGAAAATAAAATAGCCATGAGTGTTAAGAAGAGCTCTCACACATGCCATAATGTCTCTGAGATATATATGAAGTTCCTATTTAAGAGGACACCAAGATTTTTCCACTTTTCCCTCTAGATTAATAAATATGTATTTATATGTGGCATGTCATTTTTATGCTGAAGAAGACTCCATTTAGAATAATGTGAAATAATATTTAGGTGAATTGAAGCATCAAAATGTCATGAAAATGGAACAGCTACATTAGAATAGACATCCAGTTCCTATGTATTGTTGGACAGATAACTAGGCTCCACTCTGATCTCTCTGCTGTATTTAGAAACATGTGGTGAACATTCTGTAATTCTGTTTTCCAGCTTCAACATTTAGAAGAAATGCACATTCTGATCTTTGAACTCAACAGGAATACACGCCTTTGTGAATGGTACCTGAGCAACAGCTAGAACATGCAGCTATGTGCATAAGCCTCAACAAAGGCTCTGTTTGTTATTCCTCAAGTTACTCATTGTGAAATTCTGAGTGAACAGAGGAAGCACAAAATAGGAAAGAAGAAATCAAAATCCTCAATTACGAACAATTTTTGAAACATCACAGGTAGTTTTTTCTTAAGAGGAATTTTCATCAAAACCACACAAGTGGCTCTANCTATGTCTAATTCTGGGATTAAACACCAAANCCAACCAATCGAAATGACCTGAGCAAAGTAAATGCATCACTTTTCTCATTGTTCATACTTTTAAAAATTATTTCTATTTCTTTATTTATGATGTGCAATATAAAGAAGGTAAGAAAATAAACATTGTTTGAAAGAGCTGTCTCTGCAATGTGGCTCCTAGATCATTTTCTACTCAACAGAGAATGTGGTGACATCACTTAGAGATTTGGGGATGTAGCGTATAGCCATTCAACTTCTTCCTTTGCTGTAGTAGGCACAATAACTAGCTGAATTCTCCTGAAAATCTTAGGCTACATTTTCGTTAACAGAGGATTTCTCAGTAATATGTTTTTGCTTTAGATATGTGTGGGAGAGTGTGCCTGTAGGCAACAGGAACCACAGGCCCAGTGGCCAGGTCAAAACAACAGTCTGTGTTCCATACCCACACAGGTNGCTCTCACTTCTCACAAATCACACTGTCTGCAAACTCTCCAATTTCAAATGGCANGTGGTTANTTGCGGGGGTGGGCAGGCAGGAGCTCATTTAGCACAGGCTAGCCTTGAACTAGCTGCATAGTTAAGGATGACCTTGAACTTCTGATCCTCCTGCCTCCACTTCTCAAATACTGGGATCCTACACACATGCCACCACACTTTTATGATGTGTTGGAGATGGAATTTAGAACTTCACGCTAGGCAAGCACTCTTCCAGCTGATCCACATCCCCAGCCTCTGCTTCTATTTGTAAAGACTGATATCCTGTATATAAAAACTATTAGAAGGAAAGAAAAACCAAGAGAGTGGCTTTAATAACCTGATAATAACCGAGAGAAAGTGAGGCAAAGCAATAACAAAATTAAAGGAACTACCACATGCTCAATCAGATAGACACCCCATGGAGCACTAAGAAGCTGTTTGCATATAAAATAATGATCAATTTCTGAAGAATAAAGCTATACATAAAAACTCAGTATGCCGGGGAAGGAAGTGGACAAGAAAGGGAATGGGAAGATATGGCCCACAATAAAGAATGTATCTTCCCTGTGCATGCTTCTTTATTTAATAAAACTAAGGCAAGGGACAGAACCTAGCTGAGAGGTTACTTTGTTCACTCAACCAATGTCTCATTAAAGGATTGTGAAATGTGGCATGAGTGAAAACCAGGAGTCACTAGAGCATTCCATGACCCGGAGCTGAACTTAAGCTGTCTCTGCAGAGTAAAAACTATCCTGAGTCTCTTGGTTTAGCAGACGCTTTAGTGATACGAGACTGGGTTTAATATGTATGCGTTTTTCCTTCCAGTGACTCCAGAGTTTTCAATAAGAACTCAAGACTAATTTCAAAAGCTCAAACCACTGGTTAACATTATCTGGGTTGTTTCACCGAGTCTGGAGGTCTGCTGGGGGTTCTCTGCCGCTGGAATTTGTACTTACTCTGCCGGTATTTTACTTCAAAGCCACGTCCTTGCTGACCTTCATCTGTCCTCAGTTTCAACAATAAGCTGTCTCTACTGGAACGGATGGGAGCTGGTGTTGTGTCTCCACAGAGTTTATTTATCAGATGGGAGCTGGTACTTGGGCCATCNTACACCTTCAATAAGACATTTTGCACATCAGAAGGTCAAGGCTATGAACGTGAAGGACTTTTCAGTAAAGAAATGGGGACAAAATATATGTATTCTTTAACAAAACAGTAGTCCTAAACTATATCAAAGTGTCTCTAAATTTGGGCAATCAACTGAAATGTATGACAGTCAGTAAGTGAACTGAGATTGAAATCTGAACATGCAAAATGAAAGTTCAATACAAACTTTGAGACCATAACTGATATGTGTTGTTTTGTGATTCCAAAATGTGTAAATTGAAAAGATTCAGCCCATTTTATTTATAGGATTCTAGAGGGGTGAATTGCAGGAGCTATGCAAAGACATAGCTAGATGAGTTTACTACCTCCTCTAATTCACCTCAATAGTTCAGTGAATTGTAAGCTTTCAAAACATATATAAAGTCATGTAGGCTATGATTAGGATAAAGTCCATAACTACTCAGGATATTTTTACCAAATCTTTATAGCTTATAGTAAAATACCTTAAATAATTAATGTATCAAGTCATTCAGTACACATTCTTTGTAGAAGACTTCCATTTTTACCACATTTCTTTGAGGTTTTGCTTTGTTTAAATCTTTTATGTGGATGCTCCTCTTACATCTTGCTGCTTTTTGAATCTTAAAAATATTTTTTTAAATGCATCTTGTGCACTGAGTAAGAAGGGAGCATCAAACAGCACAGAGACTTGTTGTACGTACGGCCAAGTAATCCAGAGAGCAGCTGGGGTGATGCTCCAGGTGGAAGTCTTGGAATTCGAGCTGGAAAGGGCTGCCATGGCTGGCTTCCAGCAGCCAGTAGCACTCAGAGCTGTGGTAGTAGGGCATCGGGTAGTTGGGGGATGTGAACAACCCCGTGGGGGTGGTGAGATTGCCTCCACAGCCTATTGGGGGGAAACAGTGAATGAAACATGGCCTTTTCTTCCTGCAAGGTTAAGCTTTGCTAAATCATCCTGCTGCTACTCTGTTCTTCTTTGTACACTGACCTCTCCAGGCCTGGGAATGGAGCCAGGGGCCTCACACATGCTAAGTAAGAGTTCTNCCACTGAGTCTCACACCTCAAGCATTTAGCTTTCAGACACAAGAACTCATTATGCAGTGCAGGCTTGCCTTAACCTTTGGATCCTCCTGCCTCTGCCTCCCTGGCGGATTAGAGGAATTCACCACCATGCCCAACCTGTGCTCCTCTTTAACCTATGCCCCTGCTCCTCACAGAACAGGAGATCATCAAAGTTCTGCTTCACATTGGTGGACTTTCCTTTTTCTAGTCAAGATAAGTAACTTAATGAAATTTCCTGGGGAAATGGAGCGTTCCTCTTTCTTCAAAATATATGCTGCTGTTAATCCAAAGACATTTGTGATGTTGGAATTTATTGTAAAGAATGATAAAAGCTAACTAGGAAAACTGACAAGTGGTAACAGAGCATGGCAATGAAGAAACCAGTCAGCTTGGCTTCTCTAGTAAAAAGTCAAGTCTTTGCTACTTACCTGTTGATGCTACATCCCAGTAAATCGAGAAACCACTCCTTGAGTCCACCTGGTCACTCTTAAACCTCAGCCATAGCTTGTTACTCTGAGAGATGATTCTAGGAGGCAAAACTGAGCCACAGTAATGTCCAAGGAGTGGTGAAGTTTCATAGCCTCCATCTCTGTGACAGTACAGAAATGAATGGATTAAGTTACAGTTGGGCNGCAACATACAATGAACACACAACATATTCAAAGTATGGGGATGCAGATGAGCGGCTGATCTCCTCAGCTAGCATCTTTAAAAAACTACTTTAAAGAACACAATTTCAAGTTTTCAGGTCTTAGTTCTTTACTAACTAGAATTTGAATGACTTAATAAAGAGTATCTATTATTTATGGATTGTATGGCATCTTTATATCAGTTTCAGAGAGAATGTATTTGAGATTCACCTCCTCAAAGCCTCTGTCAAATAAATCAGAGAATACACAATATAGAATTAGATCAGAGAATACAGAATGTAGAACTAGTTATCCACAGTATAAAGCAGTATTTTTAATTTTTAGAGAGAAATATTACATATTTTTTACTGATTTTGAAATCTTNAAGATGTAATATAACATATTTGTTATATTTGGAACAATTTAGAAATAATTATTTTCCTAAGAAGTTTGGGGGACTTTAAATCTATAGGTTTTTTTTTAATGATTCATTGAATGTTAAAGCTAAGTGCTTAGTTGCTATAAATTAAGAAAATTAAGCTGAGCATGAAAGTTCACACCTACAATCATAGCACTCAGTAGGCTAAGTCAGGATGATTTCTGTGAGTTTGAGGGCAGCCTGGACTATCTTAAACTCCTCCCCCCCTCAAATAAAATTGTGTAAGTTTAGTATGATATGCTTCAAATATAGCAAAGAATAAAATTTATTATAAAATATTGAAAATTTCCAGGTTCAAAATGACAGGTAAAATATTTTATATAGTTCTTGCCAAAATAATCAGTCTAATATTACTTGATGTAATGTACAAGAATGTATATAGATAGGTATATACTAATATGCCATTGCCAGATATAATTTNAAAAAAATACATTTATTTAAAGTGCAAACAGTAAAAGAAAATGTAAAGCACTGAAGTCCACAATTCTAGACTTTTATTATTTAATTATTTATTATTTTTATTATTTATTATTTTATTATTTAAAAACCTTGGTAAGGTTGCTATTATACCAATGATTTTAGTGATATTATTAAAGTAAATGGACAGCAAAGACCCAAAACCTTAGACTGATTTTACATAAAGAATGAAGGTACTTGACTATGGTAGTAGGTGTTGATTATCAGCTTGACACAACTCAGAAGCACCTGNGTTAGGAATCTCAATGAGACTACTGGGTTGGCTTATGGCCATGTCTGTGGGGGTGTTATCTCAATTAAATTAACCAACATGGGAAGAATCAGCCCACTGTAGGTGACATCATTCCCTAGGCAAGGGTTCCTGAACTATATGAGATAGAGAAAAAGAGCTGAGCACAAGTAATGAAGTAAGCTAGCAAGAAGCGTGTATGCATTCATTTCTTTTTGTTCTTGACTGTGGTATGATGTGACTAGCTAAGTTCCTGGCATCTTGCTTACCTACTATGACAGACTGGAACCTGAAATTGTGTGCTATGATAAAGCCTTCCTCACCTAAGTTTCTTTTGATCAAGGTATTTTATCACAGCAACAGAAATGAAACTAAATTTCAACAATAGTGAGCATCACATTTTGGAGTAGTAGTATATCTGTTTCCTTTGCCTAAACAAAATCTGAAATTTATTGGAAACTATTTCTAATACGAGAATTTGAAATAACTATCAGGGGTCGAGAAGATGGCTCAGTAGTTAAGATTACTCCCTGCTCTTACAGAGGACCGGAGTTCAATTCCCAGTATCCACAACTCGTAGCTCACAACCACCTGCAACTCCAGAAGATCCAACGTTCTNTTCTGGCCTTCATAGGCACTGCACTTACATNCACACAACCATACTCACNCACATGNATATAAACACAATTTAAATCAAGAAAATAAAATCTCAAATAACCATCAAATATTATACAATTTCTCCTTTTCTTCTATATCATGTTTTAAATGACAAATTTAATATGTTGTAATAAAAAACATATAAGATAACTTTACAAAACTTTCCATGCTTCCTTTAACCTTTTCTTAGAAGATTATTTATAAAAATAAAGGTTATAATGAAATAAAAGCCACACCTGATTTCCACAAAATCNTAACACTGTTGCCCCCAGGCCTCCTCCAAGGCAAAGTTTACAAAATCCAATTCAATCTGTTCGTTGAATCCCACTGTGATCCTGTAAATGCAATCCCAGTTATTGGGGTAATTACTGGGGAAGTTTGGGGAGTTGAGTATCCCGAAGTTATCTGTATAGTCTTGTAAGCACACTGTGAAAAGAAACAGAGAGAAAAATGGGAAACATTATACATTTGCATATGTCCAGTGATGTGCAATGCATTAATTTGTGCCCCTGTACTTGAATTTCAGTAGTATTTTTAATGTTCAAAGATTTATTTCATTTTGAAACAATGTTTTTAAAATTTTAGATGCAACCAAATCCTATATCTTAACAATGTGGCAGACATAGTCNCATATATTTTGACAGAATCACAGGTTTGTCTTAAAAGTGTTAAAATTTTTCTAATTCATATAAATTACCATAAACATTAAAATTGGGTTAAATGATGCAGAGGTATCAAGGGGTTTAGAAATAATTCAGTTCTGTACTTCTCTTCATACCTTCCCTTTATAAATGTATGTATTTATGAAAAATCACTAGGTAGAAGTCTTAGCCATGGAGGAGGTATGGGAGACCAGAGCTATGTGTGCTAAGGCACATCTGCAGTTCAAGGGACCTTCCATCAAAGCCTGTCTCAAGTATAGACAGGCCACAGAAACAGGCAAGCCACCGATCTCCTGATTTCAGTTCCCTCATTTCTATGCTNGAGATGGTTACTAACTTTGGATATTGCGTTAAGAGAATGAGATGATGCAGCTAAAGTATCTACCTCTCCAAAAACATGGCAATAATCATCATTATATTTCAAAATAGAAGGGGCCTAAGAAAAGTGTAATTATGAAGAGTATGTTTAAGTATCACCACGAAATGATTAGCAGCCTACCTGGAATGCTGCATCCTAATTAAGCAGCAATTGCTCCAGTTTGTTTGAACTTTGCCTNTTCAGTCTCTTCAGACTCTGTTCAATAAACAGCCCATCACTCCCTTATGCCCTTACAACCCAAGATGTTTTACAAAGAAAGTCTAGCTTAACTGTGCTATTCATCTAGCTTCAAATGTCATCCAGCAACGACCTAAATCTAGGTCCTTGGAGTAGACAGAATCCACGACTAAAGGCTGTAGGAAGAATGAGCTATTGTATTTTATTGCAAATGAAACAAATGCTGAGGCTGTGTAGTTGTATTTCCCCAATTGTTGCCATATATTCATCCAGGATGGGAGTGGGGAATGTCATTGGTATTGGGAACACAAAGACACATATAAAATGTTACAGGCTCTACTACTTACGTGTGGCCNGTGAAGTAACAANTATTTATCAAATATTTGAGCTTTAGTTTATTGAGAAGGCTCACAGTGATAGTTCACTCAAAAAGGAAGGCAAGAAAGTAGGAAGTGAATGAAGGTAAAAGGGAGGAGGAAAAGATGGTGATGATGAGAGAGAACAGTACAAGGAATGGGAAGAGGCTTATCCTAAATGCTTCATATCCAGTTATGAATAGTACTAGATAAAATTCATCAGACTGATGGACTAAATAGAATTTACGGCACAGTGTCCCTGAAGTGACATAACTGACAAACCCATGGGTCCACACACAGTTTAGTGTCAGCCAGTTATTCAAATATTTAAAGCAAATTACCTCTCCAATTAGAAAACAAATTAGTTAATATTCACCCAAAAAAACTAAAAAAAAAAGAAAAGTAAACAGGACTTAAGGCTATCTGTTGTGAGGATTGCAGTAGTGAGTCTGTCTAGGTGGGCATCCCCATCCCCAGCTGCATGTGTATCCTTCCCTCAGACCCACTTGCACTCTGGATCTGAGAAAATCCCTGTGCAATAGAAGACAAACAACCACCACTCTATAGTCAAAGAGAAGACTAGCTTCATGCCACACCTACCAGAACTTTTGAACAAGCTCTCAAAAGAAACAAATTAAACAAATAACACAATAAAAGAAGTAATGTAGATGAGAACTGAAATCAAGTAGAATGGAATAGAAATAAAGAGTAAAAGAGGAAGAATCACTATAGAGTCCAGTCAGTTGAAGAGCAGACTCACAAAAGCAGTCCAATTAAATTTGACAAATTTGTTCATAGGCACAAACGGCCGTAGCTGACTCAAAAGAAAATAATAAGAGCTTCTGTGGCCTCAATCCATCAAAGAAATTCAATCTGTCATTAAACACTCTACAAAGAAAACAGTATACTCAAAAAGGCCCTGGTGATAGTGAAGCAAGTTAAGGAAATATACTATTCAGACTTAGGAATTAAGAAGTGACTCTCTAGTTCATTTTGTAAGACCAAATACTATTGTTATGAACAAACAAGACAAACTTGNCACAAAAAAACACTACAGATAAACATGTCTCATAATACAGATAAAATACCTGTCATAAAACTTAAGAAAAATGGTTCCAGAGAATGTGAAGATTGTATTATATAGCAAGTATTGCTCACACTGGGAGTATGAGACTACTTGATGTGGGAAAACCAATCAACATAATCCACCATATTAATTGGATTAAAAAATTCTTCCAATTAAATCATTTGGAGAAATCAACATCCATCCTTGATGAAGACTCTCACTAAGCAGAAATAAAAGAGTAATCTATGAAAATCCCAGAGCCACCATCATTCTTAAGGTATAGAAGATGAAATGTTTTCTGGCCCAAATGAAGACTGAGAATATGTCCGGGCTCACCTTTTCTGTTCAGCATTGTATAGTCCTACTCACTGCATTAAGAAAGAAGGAGAAAGGAAGGACAGTGTAAAACAAAACAGTAACTCACAGTTGTGACCATCTATGCAGATTATGAATCCAAGAAAATTGTATTGGCACTAATAACTGCATTTTGCAAGTTTACATAATAGAAGATAAACATCTGAAAATCNTTCTAGGATGCATGCATTGGCCGAACTGGAATGCATAAAACAGCATACAACAGCATAAAGCACATGGTGATCGTNGTGAAAATGTAAAAGTCAACACTAGGAGCTTTAAAACAGTTCTCACAGAAATAGAGAAAGTATGAATAAACGGCAAGTCAAAATATGTTCATGGAATGGAAGACAGTTTGAGATGTCTTGTCCCAAAATGATCTATGAATTCANTAGGATTTCAGTCAATTTCACAAAAGCATTTTGATAAAAAACAAAAGGCCATTTCTAAAATGTGTACAGCAATGCAAAGGATCTAAGATCACCAAAAAACAAAGTTTTGAAAAGGATATGTCATTGTAGAAATCTCCACTCTACATCTTTATAGAGCAGAAGTCTATAATGTTATATAATGGACTGTCCTTTTACTATAAGGCCCAATATGGATGTCATGGGATAGAATAGGGATTCCAAAAGCACATAATACACATGGACAGCTGATGCCAGCAATGGCTTAAAGGGAACTCTGGGGAGGATGTGTGCAAGACGCTTCCTTGCACAGCTGAACATCATTTTCCTAAATGAATGGACATAGAAACTTAACTTAGACCACACTGAGAAATTAAGATGAATTGCAGACCTAAAAGTTCAAGCTATAAAACTTCTAGAAGACACACGGAGGAAGTCCTCGTAATTTTGACAAGTAAACATTTCTAGAGAGGAAACGGAAGCCCACTAACCAGAAAAGGAAAAAGACTTCTGCAGGCAAAAGAAAAAGGGTTGTGTGCACACCCTGTGAGATGACAGTTTGAGTACACCATCTGCCTTTTCTTCATCCTCACAGATGACCTATCAGGTGATCATGACTATAAGCAGAATGGCTATTATAGAACCGTGTGGACATAGCAATCACTTTTTTTTTTTTTTTTGGTTTTTCAAGACAACCTGGCAAAGCCATGGGCCTTTACATATGTAATATAATTTGTGTGTCTCTCTGTGTGTGCATGTATGTGAGGGCCAAAGGCCTATGCTCATGTTTCTTTCATCACTTCTCCACCTTCATTTTTGAAATAGGGCCGGCACTGAACCCAAAGCTCCCTGACTGCTACGATGGTGGTCCAGCAGATCCCAGGAATCTTCCTGTCTCCCCCTTCCCAGCATTGGGATCATAGGTGCATGGGATCACATTCGTGCCTGGCTTTTTTACATAGGTGGTAGGCAGGCACTATACCACTGAGCTGTCCTTCCAGCCCACCATCATGTAATTTTTACACTGAATGTCTCATTTTATTTTTCATGTACTGGGAAACANTGTTAAAGAGATGTGGAAGAGGACCAAGACTGTTTGAGATTAAGTTTTAAAATTCTTTTAGTTTGGACACAAGATAAAATTTGAGCTCCTCAAATCCTGAATTCTTTAATAATCCCTCGTTTGTCTTTTTGTGTGTGTGTACATGTGTGCACTTGTGTGGAGGTACACTTATGTGTGTGGGTATGTGCGGAGGCAGAGGTTGACTGTCAGACGTCTTCCTCAATCACTTTCCCACTTAGTTTTTGAGAAAAGAGTCCCTTATTTAACCTAANCTTGCCATTTGTGCTAGGCACAATGTGTCTAGCCAGCGAATCCCTGAATCTGGCTTGTCCACACCCCTGCAGCACTGAGACAACAGGTGNAGACCACCAGTCTTGGCTTTACTTTTTACATGGGTACCTGGGATTTAAACTCAGGTCCTCGTGCTTATGTGACAGGCACCTTACCCACTGAACCATCTCCCCAGCCCTATAATTCCTAGTTTTTCTACAGAATGAATATCAACCTAGACTAGTAAGGGATTAAAAAATATTGCAATTAAGCACTGTTTTTATTCTAAAGACCAACACACTGGCAAGTGCGCACGCGCGCGTGCACACANACACACACACACACACACACACACACACACACGACCCCAGAAGAGAAGTGCTGGGCTATTTGTACACACAAACATAAGAAAATATTTAAGATTTACTAGAGGAAACTATTTTAGAGATTAATAGATTTGAAAAAAAACTTTTCCAAAAAAATCTGAGCATGTAATATCAGAAATTTCAGATTGAGGTATATAAGGGAGGAAGGAAGGCCTGACACTTGCCAATGTGCTCCAAGTCAAACTGGCACTAACAGTGGGCTGACTGTCTTTGACCTTACTTTCAATCTACAGTAAATAGGACCTTCAAACATGAGCATAATCGTTCATCATGTTATTTTGTAATTTTTTATGAACTATAAAAATGAATTCAATCAGTCTACTTGAATTGCTCAGTAAAATTTACTCTAGACTTTAATCAGAATTTCTAGTTGAACTCTGATACCTGAGTTTATAACAAGACAACTTCCTCTCTCTGAAGAATTTTTAAAATGACCATTAGAGTCTGAGAATGTTGTTCTTACCACATTGAAATTTACAAAATAGAAACAGAATGCTCTCTGCCCATTTCTTTGAAATAAATTCCCTGTGGTCCTCTTGGCTATCCCTTCTTAATTTCATGCATTCCCTTTCTGGGCTCATTCCAAGATGCCTGATGAAAACTAACACTAAATACTCACTGGGGTGTTAGAGGGAATGAAAAGGGTGGGAAATCCCAGTGGATTTGCCTTTTTATACTTCTATTTGTCCATAGTATTGTGCTTTGGACCAGGCTTAGCCACTTCTGTGGATAATCGTGAAGCTCTTCTCTTTGCAAAAAGTAGGAAACATTCCTCACAGTTCTACTGTAGCCCTGTAGTGAATGANAGCAGAAATGGACTACATAGTGAAAGCTGATTGTTTAGTTTGGCTCTTGACCAGCCAGCTATTTATTCTTAGATGACAGAGTCAACATTCTAGACTGCTATCTCCCTCATTCAAAGATTAATTGGGGCAGACTGTGTTTTGTACTTTCTCGACACATCATAAAAATAAAATTCAATCATGCCTACTGAGATTTTTAGACAGATCATGAAGAGATGCCTGACTTTGTATGGAAAGTATCAACTTTCCACTTTTGTTTTTATTCAACTCCACATTTTTAATGACTGAATCAGCAATTAGTTTGAAAAATAATGGAGTAATTGTTAAATAGATAT
This sequence comes from Neotoma lepida, assembly GCA_001675575.1. NCBI lineage: Eukaryota > Metazoa > Chordata > Mammalia > Rodentia > Cricetidae > Neotoma > Neotoma lepida. The sequence continues at coordinate 27,033 of LZPO01035602.1, read as the reverse complement.
TATTTAATCTTAAAATTTAAGTTCATTTCTGCCTTTGTTTATACTTGTAAAGTTCTTTCTTATTAGTTCTATATTTAATCAGTAGATAAGTAATAGATGTTAATAGGATATGATTATAACTAAATGATAAAGTATATCAATTATATTATCTCAATATCCAAATATTTTCTACTTCATGCTAGTAAATGCTGAACGTTATAATTGATGGTAATGAGGTGATGGTGATGTTTTTCTGTATGCTGTGAATATGTGTTGTTCTGATTGATTGATAAATAAAATGCTGATTGGCCAGTAGCCAGGCAGGAAATATAGGCGGGATAAGCAAACAAGGAGAAATCTGGGAAGAGGAAGGCTGAGTTGGGAGACACCAGCCGCCACCGAAGGAACAACATGCCTGCAGACCATTAAGCCACGGAATACATGGCAAAACATATAGATTAATAGAAATGGGTTAATTTAAGTGTAAGAGCTAGTCAGCAATAAGCCTGAACTAATGGCCAAGCAGTTATAATTAATATAAGCCTCTGAGTAATTATTTTACAAGTGGCTGTGGGACGGTGGGGTAGGCTGGACCACGTGGGGCCTGGCGGGACCCAGACAAAACATTCACCTACAAGGAGGTGTTATGAGTTTCTACCCAACGTCGTTACTTTTGTTATGTCTTTTATTTTTAATCTCCCCAGGCACATTTGAATGAGAACTGCAGCATAATGCTTAGGGAGGGAGTCAGAGTATGAACAANAAGCCAATCTCCTTCTTCCCAAACACATATTTAAGGGCTGACATCATAACGTTACGGCAGAAACTACAGATGGAAGTGCAACTGGATTCAAATCAGGAAATTTTGTCTCTATCAAATGAAGACAGGACAGATTCAGGAAGAAACGTCCAGGAGCTGTGCTAAGAAACTAGACATCAGCAGTCCAAACCACCATCGTCACTCTAAAACTAATGTCTGCCAGAGGAAAAAAATAGGTTACAGGCCAGTGATTGGTGTCCTCTGGTGCTTTTATCTGACATGATTTCAGTCTACATAAAATACCCAGAAAACGATGCTAGCTGAAAAGAGTCCTCACCTCTGTCCTTCCAGCCAGCAGCTCATTTCATCCAGGCTCCTGGGAGCACTAGTCAACTGCCCGGCCACCACCCACTTAACCTCCATTCCAGTCTCCTGAGCCAGCTGTGCCCTGAGACATACCACAGGGCCAGCCTCAGCAACTCATGCAATCCAGCTGCCCACATGACTTTCTGGGTCCCATCATCTGATTGCTATTTCAAATGCTGTGACTGTGTTAACCAGTCCTGTGAGTTCATCCAGTGAAGGGCGGACACACAGTGAACAGTCAAGGGGCAGAGAGGATGTGCTCCCTTGCTGTGATTTCAGCTCTGTCTGGACCAAGGGGGTGGGGGAGGAGTGGGGGCTGAGGTAATGACTAACACGCAGGGAAGCAGGGTGGACAATTTTTGCAGCTGCTCCTCCAGTGTCTCCTTTTTTAGCACTTGGCTTTTCTCATCTCTCATCTCTTCCCTTTCCTTTGGTCTTCCGTGTTAGAGGGTTTGGGAGGGGTTGAACCCAGCCATGCTTTTTGAGCATATTCTGTAGTGAGCATGCTCCAAACTCTGTTCTCTATATCAGCTTTCCCTCCTGTCTAGCTTACCTGTTGCTCTGTTGAGTTTTACCTGCATCGTATCTTTCTGAACAATTTTATTAAGTTGTAAATTTATTATCCTCCTCCCCAGGTTATGTTAATGGCTCTTGGCTGTCACTTCCCTTCATACTGCCTTCCAAGCTGGTGTAGTGTTAACACAATCATTACAGAACTCTGTTTCATTTTGTATACTCCTACAAAGATCTCCATGATATTTTCAGGCGGCACTGCCTGAATTACATGTTATTTAAGATACAACTAGCTTATTCATGCAGCAAATTAAAATTATGTTCATAGAGGANTAGAACCAGAAAACATTTCAAAGATCATCAAATCTAATCTTTTAATTACACAGATGAGAAAATTGTACCCCAAGAAGTTCAACTGACTTACTCCAAATCTAATATTCGGTGTGGTTTAGGGCCAAACATATAAGAGAGATGAAACTACAGTATGGAAAATTGTGCACACACTGTAATTTCCTGAGAAATCCACTTTGGTCTTTGGCTGTTAACCACCTGAATAAGGCCCAGTGAAAATGTCAATTACACAACATAACACACTATACTTTAAATCCTTGGGCTTTCACTCCCCATGTGCTTAGGCAAGATAGTGAGCTATCTGCTACAGTGAGTTCTACCAGCAAGGAACATACACAGGTCTCTTGCACTCTGAATTTCTAAAATCATGCTTCCAGAACACAGAAGTTGAACTACTTTTGCCTCTATCAAAGTGTGGTGACCAAACTCCCTGGAGGAGAAGAGAAAAGCTGGCTAGGGACTCTGAGTNGGAGAAGTTTTCCTNTATTTATTATNGGAGTAAGGGCTATAGAAAANNGCACCTCTAAGATGACTGGACACAAGACTATCACAAAGATATGTTCAGGCCCAGAAAAATCCCCCNAGCTGTGGAATGCTTGGCAAGTAGAGGTACCATGTGCCTCCTGTGGCTATGCACTGNATGCTACTTTTCTCTNTCAANTATNTTTCTAAGTATGCTATAAAAACTTAGGCCCAGAATCCCTAAAAAGGTACACAGCTTAGGTAGNGGCATTACCCTATTTTTAATAAGGGGGCATTGTCTTTACACTTCATTCCAGGTAAGTGTTTGTGTGTTTTAGATATTAGATCCCTTTTGCAATAGAGAAAATGTTACCTGACGATGCATTCATTGCTTCATACTTTATTGAAAAGCCTTCGTGGGCAACAGCAGAGTCAGACACAAACATCAGCTTTATTGAATGAGAACTGCTGGTAAGAGAAGGTGGGATGGATTTTCCACA
>LZPO01035600.1:24557-48003 GCA_001675575.1 Neotoma lepida | reverse complement strand
CTCTCACAAAAGCAGAAACACAAACTAAAAGTGCTGTTAAGTGATTAAGGCTAGGCTATGAAAGGGAATATGACTACTACCCCATTCCTGTAACATGAATCTTAAAAGGTTTTATAGTAAAAAACCCAGAGCCAGATATTGGGGTGAAAGCTGAAAGATCAGAGAAGCAGAGCAAGTCAAGCACAAGTTCTTACCTCTATGAAATCCTCAGTCTAAAAAGAGCAAGTTGCTATTTCCTCATGCCTTATATACTGTTCTATGCTCTGCCATATTATTTCCTAAGATTAAAGATGTGTGTCAAACTGCTTGGTTCTGTTTCTCTCGTGCAGCATGCTTGTACTTAGAGAAAGAGAGAGCCAGGCTCCAACTCCAAATCCAGCTTTAATTTTTAATTGAACTGGGACTATATAAAGATCATCTGTGTTATATGTCTGTAGAGATCAGCAGAAATAAACATTTAGGAAGACTTAAGAAATTTTATCCTGTTAGATATATGATATACCAATAGGCCAATTTATTCTTTTTCTTGGGACATTTTTTTTCCTGGATGAATTGTCCTATTTCTTAATTTGTCCATTGTTTTTCAGATTCCTTAGTCTTCATTCTCCTGAAATACAAAAACAAAAACCCTACCCCAATCCTAAATTTAGGGAGGTTCCCATTAGGCAAGTTATATCTGAATAAATTAAAGGCATTTGTTGTGGTATAAGTTGGTTTAAATTGAATGGTCATGTTGGTTGATGAACTAGTACCTCTTCTAATTAAGAGGTCTCTCTTGTTCAAATCAAACCTTTATAAATTTTGATGGTATCCATAGCTTTCTTGTCCTATAGAAACAAAAGCAAAACCTGGTCCCCAACGTAATACATATCCTGGTTTCCATTCTGAGGTCANTTATCTTTAAAGTATACAAGCCAATATAATTGTGTCATTTTTTAATATCCAATGTCTCTCCACAGCTGTTGTTCCTTTCTCATTAGCATTGAGAAAATTCAAAGTTCATAAAGCATTATTTAACNTATTTCTTGGGGATTTTGCTACCCCTTTCTGTTTATTTAGCATATCCTTTAGAGTTCATTTTGATCTTTCTAATATGATTTATATTGTAATAAGCAAAAAACTCTTTTCATTTACCAGAGAAGTATGCTGGAACATTATCAGTTTTAATTTGTGCAGGTATACCCATGATGGCCATAACTTCTAGCAAATGCATGATTACAAAACCAGCTTTCTCAGAACTCAGAGCAGTTGCTCATTGAAATCCAATAGGTATCAATGGTGCAGTGTACATATTTCAATTTTCCAAATTCTGTAAAGTGAACACATGCATCTGCCAAATTTCCTCCTTCTGAGTACACTTTTGGTTATATCCTGCTGGCAGGGGAGTTTGATTGTATAAAGAACAAGTAGGACATGTCCTTATAATTTCCTTGGCTTGTTGCCATGTTATGGAAAAATTCTTTTTAATACCCTTACTAGTGACATGATGTTTTTTTATGAAACTCTGAGGCCTCCAGCACATTTCCCATCAATAGTTTATTGATCTCATCATTTCCTTGTTCTAGAGGGCCTGGAACCCAGACTCATATGGGATCCAATATGAGTTTTATATATATAGGGGATGATTCCCATTCCTGATTATATCTTGTATCTGAATAATTAGAGAAGTAAATTATGACTCATCAGGGATAAATTCTGCAGTCTCAATATGTAAGACAACTCTTGCAGCATACTGAGAGTCAGTAACTATGTAGAGATGTTCTGAAAAATCCATTAATACCATCAGAANAGCATATAATTTTGATTGTAAAACTGAATTATAAGGACTTTGAACCATTTTACTTAAATATTTCTGATTTGTAACCTGCCTTTCCTTGTTTGTTTGCATCTGCATAAAACGTTGGGGCTCCAGATATTGGTGTTTTCCATACAATGCAAGGCAGGATCCACTTAGCTCTCATTATAATTTAATTCTATCACTTTTGGGATATTTGCACTTAATCTCTCCCAAAAAATTACTGCAAGCTCTTTAGCAAGGTTCAGTTTCTGCCCATAATTTGTCAATGTCATCCTTAGTTAAAGGTACGACAATTTCTGCTGGGTCTATTCCTGCTAATTGACAAAGTCTCAATTTTCNNTTTAAAATCAACTCAGAGATCTTTTCCACTTAGGTTTTTAATTTTGTACTTGTTTATTTGGTAGAAATATTCATTGCAATAATATCTTCCCTCTGCATTAAAATTCTTGTATGAGAATGCTTAGAGGGTAAAATAACCAAAACACAATCAAGCTTTGGAGCCGTATGATCCACATGTGCATCCTGTATTTTCTTTTCCATCAAAGCCAATTTTCTCTCAGGTTCAGCTGATAATTCTCTTGGACAATTTTAGCCGCTGTCACTCTCTAAGATTTTGAACAAATTACTCAATTCATCATTTTTTTACCCTAATAGAAGTCTGTACACAGGAAATGTCTCTAGATAATCTTTGAAAGTCATTAAGTGTCCGTAATCAATCTCTCCTAATTTGCACTTTTTGAGGTCTAATTTTTTGTACACCTATTTTATATCCTAAATAAGTAATAGAATCTCCTCTTTGTATATTTTCAAGAGTAATTTGTAATCCCCAGCAAGACAAAATTTTCTTTCCTTCTTCAGACATTCTTTCTAAAGTATCTGCATTTGAATCAGCTAGTAAAATATCATCTATGTAATGATAAATTATGGATTTAAGAAATTGTTTATGTATTACTTCCAATAGCTATCATACAAAATATTGGCATAGGGTTGGGCTGTTTAACGTTTCCTGTGGGAGAACCCTCCATTGATATCTCGTAACCAGCTGAGAATTGTAAGTAGGCACCGTAAAGGCAAATCTTTTTCTGTCTTTTTCTTGTAAGGGTTGAGAAGAAACAGTCTTTTAAATCAATAACTACAAGATGTCATCCTTTAGGTAACAGAATAGGCAAAAGAATTCCGGATTGCAGAGTCCACTGGCTGAATTACCTTTTTAATTGCTTAGGTCTGTTACCATTCTCCATTTACCAGATTTTTTTTTAATAACAAATACAGAATTCCAAGGGCTGGTTGATTCTTCAATATGCTGACCATTTAACTGCTCTTGTACCAATTCTTCCAAGGCCTGTAGTTTCTCTGTTGTTAAAGGCCATTGCTGAACCCATACAGGCTTATGTGTTAACTATTTTAAAGGTAGAGCTGTTGGTGTCTTTGAAAGATCAGCAACTGTTGTGCCCTGTTCTTGTACAATCTGCATGGTCGGTGATGTTCTTTATGATATCTTCTAATATTTCTCTCAGAAACATGTGTTTATGGTGTTCTTCTGAGGTTGGGGGAATGCTAATCTGGCTATTCCATTGTTTTAGTAGATCATAACCTCTTAAATCCATAACTATATGGCATTAATTTTCCTCTCTGTCCCTCTAGCCCTATACATTTGACCCATCTTGTACTCTGTTTAACTTGAGATAATGTTCCAATCCCTAACAGCTGAACACTTACCTCCTGAAGAGGCCAATTTGTATGCCAAGATTCTGGTGCCATTATTGTGATATCCACACCTGTGTCTACAAGACCCTCAAAGAGAATGTCATTTATTTGTATTTTTTATTTTGGTCTTTGTTCATTTGTAGAAGTTTGCCAAATATTCGTTTTATGATTTCTCCTGAAATTTCTATTCTTTCTGCTATAGCTGCTCTATTACCCCATGTAGTCGGACAGATCCATAGGGTGGAGGAAATTGGCTCAGACCAGTTGCCAAGGCATGCACATAATGTACATACTCCTTAAGAGCCAACCTGGGGTCTGCCTGAGGGCCTAACAACCGGAGATGTCAGAGGTCCTGGTCGCTGTCAGAGTTTCTGATTGTGCAGAGTCTGTCTGAGGACCTAGCAACAGTTGCTGTCAGAGTTCCTGATCGATGTCAGAGTTCCTGATCACGCCCAGCCAGTGAGGGCTGACCACACAGACTGAGTGCTGGGAAGAGGGCATAAAAGGCCTTCCCTGTTATTGAATATATGAGTTCGTTATTTGCTTTCAACGAATTCCCAGTGTCTGAGTCATTGACATCATGCCTTCTCACCTATCCCCTGAGGGAGCTGTTAGAATCAAAGCTACAATCTCAAGCAGTATGGCTTTTTACAATAGGCATTTGATTATTTAATTGCTCTGAGAAGGAGTTTCTTCTACAATGGCAGAAAAGGACTGAACTGAGTTTGCCATGGGGGCCTGCGAGAGGTCCCTCAGGGAGTTTCCCAACAGCAAAAAACAAAGAATTATCTTGTCTCTCCCTTGTTGATCTACATTCCTTAGTGTGGTGATATTTTATCTGTGTTCCCCAATAAAATTTATCTGAAGATCAGAGGAAAAACGGGCAGCCAGCCACTAGTAGTAAAACAATAGTCATGCAAGTTAGCACACGCCCTTAATCGTTTGGTTCTCTGTGACTCCAAGGTCAAATTGGGAACTAGTGGAAGGAGGTGGTGGCACACGCCTTTAATCTCAGCATCAGCCTTAGAGTTCTGGAGGTCTGTGCAGACAGACAGGAAGTGATGTAGCTTGGTGAAGATAGGAAATGAGTTAGCAGCATGGACAGGCATAAAAAGCCAGGTTAGACAGGAAGTCGCTCTCTTCTCTTCGCTTCCCTCTTTGGAAGCAGTGGCAGCGTTGGTGAGGTGAGGCTAGCTGGTGGCTTACTCCTAATTCCTCTGATCTCTGTCAGATTTTCACCCCTATTTCTTGTTCTGTGTGTTTATTAATAAGACTGGTTAGAAATTCATCTTACACCTTAGTCTAATGTTTACCTTTACCACAACTTCTGCTTAATCCAGAAGGGAGGGGCATTCTGTTGCCATTGTTCCTTGAAGAAACATTGTTTCTAGGAATGTCCTGCTTACAGTCCCTTTTTAGGTGGCCTTGTTTATTGCAATTAAAGAATCTGACATTATTATTTTTCTTCAAACCTCTTGAAATCACCTCTCTTATCCACATATCATCATGATCATGAGATTCAATATTAAGTGCGACCCTGATCAAATCCTCCAAGGGTGCTGATATTGCCTTTTATGGCCTAATTACTCTTTTGCATGCTGTATTGGCATTCTCACAAGCCAGAGATTCAATTATTATCTGTCTAGATTCTCAATTTGTTATCATATTTACTGCTGAAGAGAACCTTTATAAGAAATCTGTGAAGGTTTCTTTTGGGCCCTGTATAATTTTTATAAATGACTCAATTTTCTTTCCTGCTTCTTCAATTTTGTCCCACACATTCANGGCTGCCAGGTAGCATAGAGTTAGGGTGTGGTCATCATATAAACATTTTCTTTGTATATCAGTGTAATTGCCTTCTCCAAAGAGTTGATTTTGAGAAATTTCAATACCTCTAGCCCTACATCATTGTTCTATAGTCTTTACCTCCTCTTTCTACAATGTCATTTAATGTAACTCTGGCCCAGCCTCTAAGGTTGTTTTAACCAAATCTTTCCAGTCCTAAGGGATAATTCTATGACCATGAGTTTAATATCTGTTTTACAAATGGAGGCTGCNTATTATAAGATACTATAGCTTCTTTAAATCTCCTCAAATCTAACATTTCCAATGGAGTCTAGTTAGCTTGTACACAGCCTTGAGCATTTGGCTGTTCCTGTAAGGTTACTGGATAGATTAATGTTTGCTGTCGGAAACCTTAGGTCGTTTCTCTGTAACCGTATAATTCAATGCTGAGATAGGTTCACCTTTAAATTCTTCTGTCTGTATCTGAATGTCTCTATAATTAGTTTTAACAGGTTTTTCTAAAACTTTTATCTTGGCACTCAAATTGACCAACCTTTCTAATGCTAAAATAAAAATGATCAAAGAATATTCATAATTGATGTTATGTAAATCTCATCAACATTAATTATCCTCTCACTTAATTGTTCCATTTTCAGACTGCCTAATATGTTATGAAACAGAGACCAAATTCCCTCCATTGTAAAAATATTTCTCACTTTTTAATGTGGGAAAAAATTCTCTTTTAACTAGTTTCTTTCTTTAAGATATCTTAATTGACTCACCAAGTCTGCTAACTGCATTGAACAGTAGAAGTCTGAAGGAGTTTCAAGGCAGCTACCTAGTATGGTAGCAATCAAAGATGAGAATACAGAGAGAGCCCACAACCCACCAGAAAAGGAGAAGCCAAAGAGACTCTGGCTCCTGTGGGGTGGAGACTCCTGCTACATGCAGCTTAGGCCTGAGCTGGGGGGTCCTGTAAGGCCAAAAGCAGCTTTTTAGTGAATTTGAGCCACAAATGTTAGGGCACCAGATGTAAGACAAATTGCTAAACAGTCTTATTAATAGAATACCCGAAGTCAGATATTGGAAAGAAAAACTGAAAAATTGGAGAGAAAGAACAAGCCACAGCCATCCTCACCTCACTGACACCTCAGTCTCCAGAGACTTACTTCCTGTATATGCACACTTATATGCCTTTCTGTTCTGCCATCTCATTTCCTCTCTCCACCCAGCTACATCACTTTCTCTTTCTGTCTAGCTCTGTCACTTCCTACCTGTCTGTACAGACCTCCAGACCTTTATAGTTAACTAGTGTTGGAATTTAAGGCATGTGCCACCATGCCTGGCTCTGTTCCCAGTGTGGCCTTGAACTCACAGAGATCCAGATGGATCTCTGCCTCCAGAACACTAGGATTAAAGATGTGTGCTACCACTGCCTGACCTCTATGTTTACTATAGTGGCTGGATTTTTCCTCTGATCCTCAGATAAACTTCATTAGGGTGCAAAATATATTGGGGGACACAATATATCACCACAAAGAAGCATGAAGAAGAAGCATGAGAGAAGTATGAGAAAGTGAATGGGTGAAAGAGTAAATTGTGATAGATAACTAAAATTTGTTCCTAATTATCCTCAGATAAAAAGTTTCCTACTACTCGATACTTTGAGGCATTTCGTTCCTTACCCTGAGTGGATTATGGGAGCTGGTCTCTCCCTGTCCATGATAGGTAGTTGTTTGCATTTGTCATATTTTATTTGTGTGAGTCATATCAATATATATGTGGCTCTCACGTTTTATAGATTTTGTATACAGAATATATTTACTGTATTCTATGAGAAGACAAATATTACATAACAAATTAGCAACAATTAGGCTAAGGCACTAGGAGTGGAGCAAAGGTTGATGGAAGTAGGGTAGTCTCAACAAGAAATGGAATCAGTCCAAGGAAATTGTCTTCCAGACATAACAGGAATAAATGAACTCACCGAGACTTTGATAGCACACAGAAGACCTGCACAGGTTCAAACAAAACCCAATTCTAACAGTGAGACTAGGAAGTGAACTCAAAGTCTCACCCTTAACCAAGAAGCTATTTGCAACTGATACTTGCGGGGAAAGGGAAGTCAGTATTCTCCAATGGAATGTCATTGCTGGGTATGTCACCTACACTCCAGGACAGGACCCATATCCAGGAATACTTAGCCAACAAAATAGACTCCATGGGTGCACTTTTTTTCCTTAGTGTTTTGTTGGTATTCATTTTTATTTTTTATGGCATCTTATGAGAGAGAGAGAGAGAATGAGCATGAAGTTGGGCAGTAGAGAGCTGAGGAGGATATGGGAAGAATTGGGAGATATGAAAAAATTTGATAAAAATATATTTTATGAGAAAGTATATTTCAAATAAATAACATTAATTATATGCAAAAAGGAATAGAGTGATCAGGTTGCATTTATGTGTGTGTGTGTGTGTGTGTGTGTGTGTGTGTGTGTGTGTGTGCAACAATACTAATTAAAAAGATTTCCTAAATTTGAATGGAAGTGGGGTAAGAAGCTGTGGGGGGATTATGTAAGCAGGATAGATGTTTAAGGAATATTTAAAAAAAAATAAAGTGAAAGAGGCCAAACAGATAAGTTTTTCTTTCCACAAGCAGACACTGATTTCAATTTTGGAATCTGATTTTTGGATGTTTATCCACTCAGTAGAATTTTTTCTCCAAGCTTCCAGAGGAAATCACCACATTCCCCCTGTGGTTGAATATGTGACTGGATTGTTACCTGTTTCCATAGCCAATCTGAAAACAGTAGGTCTCTTGTACAAACACAGGTGACCTGTAAGCTTTACATGCCTGGCAAGCAATGTAACAGAGGGATGTTCTTCTGTGATGTCTACAAGAGAGTTTCCTCAAATGAGAATGATTATGCCTGAAAAAAATGTTGCATTTCCCAAGCTACATTTCACCAAATGATATTGTAAACTTTACTAAACTTTTCTTAATGTTCTTAACCTCTTCTATAAGGTAATATCCGATAAACTCCTATATTCTGTTTTCACACTTTGCAGAGAGACTTGATGTTCATCTGTGCAAGAAAAAGCAATTTCCATAGTTGATTGAATGAAAAATGTCCCACACAGATGCTTATATTTGAACATTTGTTCCCCAGTAGGCAGTTCTGTTTGGAAAGATTATGGAACCTTTCAGGAGGTTCCATGTGATGGAATGTATGGAGAAACCATACCACTTGGGGCAGGCTTTGAACCTGGCCCCACTTTCTGTTATCTTTCTCTGTTTCCTGTGTATGGCAGAAATGTGATCAGCCAACTTCTTGAAGGCTACCTCCTACTCCTGCTACTATGTTTTCTCAGCTATGATGGATTGTATCCCCTCTGGAATGGTAAACCAAAATATACTCTTTCTCTGTTAAGTTGCTTTTTGTCAGGGTAGTCTATCTGAAAAACAAAAGTGACTAAGACAGGCTCTAAATCAACCCAGCTCTCTCCTTGTGTAAACACAGCAACCATGTACCTATAGCAGGTGTGAAGATCTTGAGTTAGGCACGGAGTAGATGCCCATTAAGTTAGAGATAGTAAAGTCTCCCATCATGAGAGAAAAAAAAAACTTATGATGGCTATTCTTGGTGGTAAACTTGACTTGGTGGTAAACTTCTGGAATGAACTAAAACCCCAAAATGCAGGGAGCACACCTATGAGGGATTTTTGCTTAATTTGAAGTGGGAAAATTCACTCCTAATCTGGATCTTTAAGGTGGAAAGACACAAATATCTTTAATACAGATCTTTTTCTATTCTGGGCCATGCCTTCTACTGGAAGCCTACATAAGGACATGGAAGAAGGAAGCTTTTTCTTATTGCCTACTTGCTCTCATCTTGCTAGCTAGTCTATTCTTTCACAGATATTAGAGCTTCTTTGGGACTCCAGCATATACTAAAGACCATCTGAGCCATCCAGACTTGTGAACTGACCAATTATTGAATGCTTGTGGACTTTCCCTATATAGGCAGCCACTATTTGATTAACTGGACCACAGCCTGTAAATTAGTCTAATAAATCAGACACACACACACACACACACACACACACACATATATATATATATAGAGAGAGAGAGAGAGAGGGAGAGAGGGAGGGAGGGAGAGAGAGATTCATTAAGTTGTTACTTTAGAGAAATTTGACTAATACAAGACTAAATCTGATATTTTTCAAAACATTTCTCAACTTTATACAAATCACTGTCTCACTGACCATGTCAAAATGGCTAAACATTCATTCTTCTTAGCTCATTACCTCAACTCTTGAAGAAAACAAAGTGTGCTTCCACTGTTTAAAGGTCATATTTACCTTTAACTCTGTACATCACCTCTTTCCTCTTTTATCATTCCTTTGTTTCTTCACATCTCACCTTCAATGTTTTTGTCCACTTGTATCTTCTTTTCTTCTCTTTATAGTCTTGTTCTTCTTTATACTTTCAAAACATACATTGAGGTCTCTGAAGAAGTTGTGTCTCTCTGAGTGGATTCAACTTTCTGTTAAGTCAGGAAAACATTTAAGGGGATAATGGGACAAGCAATTGTGAGACACAAAGAAAGATATAAAGGAGAGAGCATGAGAGTGAGGAGCATGCACAGTTGCTGCTTTCTCCAAAGCAGAATGTTGTTCTACTGAGTTCTCCAAATATTTTCTGCAAATAGTCCATCTCTAAAACAGTGATGGCATACAGTGTGCAATGCAAGACATGGGACAAGAAATACTCAGCTGAGAATAGTGTAAAAGAATATGCATGCCGGGCGGTGGTTGCGCACGCCTTTAATCCCAGCACTCGGGAGGCAGAGGCAGGCAGATCTCGTGAGTTCGAGGCCAGCCTGGGCTACCAAGTGAGTTCCAGGAAAGGCGCAAAGCTACACAGAGAAACCCTGTCTCGAAAAACCAAAAAAAAAAAAAAAAAAAAAAAAAGAATATGTAGCCATTGGCTAGAAAGATGGATCCATGTTTAAGAGTACTTGCTAAACCTACAGAGACAACCAAATCAAACTAGTGGAAACTCATGAAATTTAGATCAACAGCTGTGGAGCCTGCATGGGACTGGACAAGGCCTTCTTCATAGCGAGACAGTTGTGTAGCTTGATCTGTTTAAGGGGCCCCATGGCAGTAGGACCAGAAGCCATCCCTGGTGCATGAGAAGGCTTTTTGGAGCTGACTACCTATGATGGGAATCCTCGCACAGCCTTGAGACAGGGGGCGAGGCTTGGACTTTCCTCTAAAATGTACCTCCCTATGGGAGGCTTTACCTTCTTGTTGGAGAGAAATTGGGGGTGGTTTGGGAGGGGGAGGCTTGAGGGGCAGGATGAGGGAAGAGAGGGATCTTTCATTGATATTTAAAATGAATAAAAATTTTTTCTTAATTAAAAAAAGAGTACTTGCTTCTTTTCCAGAGGACCAAAGTTCTGTTCTTAGCACCCATGTGGGATGGCTCACAGTCACTTGCTTGTAACTCCACTTTCAGAATATCTGATATCCTCTTCTTGCCTCTGCAAGCACTTGGATATGATACACACACACTCACAAACACACACACACACACACACACACCCCTACACACACATATTTAAAAATAACTTTTAAAAAAGATTCAGGCAAAAACCTATGACAATGACAAGATCGAGGCTACAAAAATAGTATTGAAGTATAACAGCAACAATAAAAATTAGATTTTGTTCATTTCTGTATAGCCACATACTTTCCAGACTAATTCCAAGTATAAGCTCAGATACAAAATTATAGTAATAAGTGGGGCAGATGGTGTCAGATCCCTAAAGTATCATAGCAGAAAGACTTTCCTAAAGTTTTCCTGGCATACAATGTCAAGACAAGAAAATATGATATTTTTGAAAAGTCACTTTCTTGCCACTCTACAATATATGATTTATAACTTTGTAAGTTGAATTCTGGTTTCTACACAAATCACAATTATTTAGGGGCTCTCGTTTATGATTTATCTTCAAATGGCTATGTCCTCTGTCTATAGCTTCTAATTTTTCTCCCAGTCTGTCTTGTCAAATAGATAATGATGCATAAGTAAGTTCTTACCAAAATGGGGAGTTGATTTTGGATTGCCAAAAATTATTTCCTAATTCAACCTCTCAACTCTCATCTTTCTTCTATTCCTACTACACATCCTGACCATTTCTTAGTGAAGTGGGCTGTCTTAAAAGAAAGTGAAGACAACAAAGATATCTGGAAAGAATTTCTCCAAGAATCTTGTTTCTAAACCCCATGAAAAAATGTTTTCTTTCTCTTTCCAAAGCCTCTGGATAAAGAAAAACCAAATTCAAAGTGAGCCAGTAGCCTGTTCTAGTTTGTTCATTGAGTGTTACAAAGTTCTTTGAGAACCAGCAAGGAAAAAAATCAGCTCAACACTCATGTGCTGGAAATTCTCCATCAGAAATGTGTAAACACTCAGACTGTCAGGTAACTATTTCAAAGACTGTGAATTTTAAGACAGCTATGGTCTTGAATGTAGATGAAGTGTGACCAGATGATTCAAGTTCCTGCTGCCTTGACTTCCCTGCTATGATAATCCTTACCCTCAAACTGTAAGCCAAAATAAATCCTTCCTCCCTTAAGTTGCTTTTATTAGACTATCACAGCAACAGGAAAAGCCAAAAGCATAAAGGACTAATACAGTCCTTTATCTCTATTATACTTTGATCCAAAGATTGATAAGTCATTCTCATATCCAGAATGCAAAAAGCACCTAAAAGCCTTCTAAGAGTTGCCCAAAAACAACATGATGGTTATTAATTATGTTACAGGTTAACTGTCAATGTTAGAATATTATTTTTAATGAAATTCAACCTGATTTCCCCCCTTTAGCTTCAGTTGGTCAGGTAAATCACTTATTTTGTTTCACACTAATAAGTGCTTGACTCAGTTCTCATAGTATGCAAGCCTCTATCTGCTACTAGAAAATAGGGGTGGAGTTTCTATGAAGGCACTAATTCAACTTCTCCATGTTCAATGAGTTGTTTGTTTGTGTGTGTGTGTGTGTGTGTGTGTGTGTGTGTTGTCTTCAGTAATGGGACCTTAGTGTCAGTTTGTGGAGAGCTACATATGGTCTTAGCAAAAGCACGTGTCATTAGCAGATTTCTACGGAACTCTTTTGTCCAACTACATAACTGAATCAATCTCAGTCCTGGAACTGTTAGCTTCTTTTGATAAAAAGAGATGACCAACAGGGGTTCCATCACCCTCATAGTTTGGAGACTTTATTAAGATTGCCTTTGTATCTTATAGGAAATTTCTACTACACTAGGTTTTCATAACACCCCTCAAATGCCTTTCAACTCTAGCTGTCCCTCCCTTCATTCCCTCCTTCATTCCCATCTCCCACCTGATCTTCCCATTCTCACCACTCCACACCCTTGGTTCCAATCCACTCAAAAGATGTATTCTACTTTCCCTTCCCAGAGAGATCTATGTGTTCCCTGCCTATTCCCTTCCTCTATGACTAACCTGTATGCATCATAGCTTGGTTATCATTTATTTAATGGCTAGTATCCAGATGTAAGCAAATACATACCATATTTATTTTTCTGGTTCTGGGTTACCTCACAAAGAATGATTTTTTTTCTAGTTCTATCTATGTGTCTGCAAATTTCATGATGTAATTTTTTAAGAGGTGAGTAATACTTCACTGTGTAAATGTACCAAATTTTCTTTGTCCATTCTTCTTTTGAGGGACATCTAGGTTGTTTCCAATTTTTTACTTTTATGACTAGGGCAGCAACAAACATGGTTGAGTGAGTGTCCCTATGGTAGGGTAAAGCACCATGTCCTTTGAGTATATTCCCATAAGGGGTATACCTGGATCATGAGGTAGATTGATTCTCATCTTTCTGATGAACACCCACATTGATTTTCATAATGGATGTACAAGTTTGCACTCCCACCAGCAATGGAGGAATGTTCCTCTTGTTCCATATCCTCACTAGCACTTACCTTATTGATTGCAGCCATTCTGACCTGTGTAAGATGGAATTTCAAAGGACTTTTGATTTGCATTTCCTGATGGTTGAGGATGTTGACCATTTCTTTAAGTGTTTCTCAGCCATTTGAGTTTCCTCTTTTGAGAATTCTCTGTTTAAGTCTGTACCACATTTCTAAATTGTGTTATTTGGTTTTTTTGAATCAAGTTTCTTGAGTTCTTTATATATTTTGGATATTAGCCTTCTATCCCATATGGAGTTAGTAAAAATCTTTCCTTATTTTGTAGGTGGCCATGTTTTCCAAATGATCTTGTCCTTTGCTGGATACTTTCCAGTTTCATAAAGGCCTATTTATTAATTGTTGATCTTAGTGCATGCACGGGCAGTGTTCTGTTATCTTCTCCTGTGCCAGTAAGTTCAGAAGTATTACCCACTTGCTCTTCCATCAGGTTCAGTTTACCCAGTTTAATGTTGAGATATTCCTATTTGGAGTTGTTTTGCGTGTGCAGAATTAATAGGAATGGATCTATCTGCATTCTTCTATATGCAGATATCTAATTTGATTAGCACCATTTGTTGAAGATGCTCTCTTTTTTCCAGTGTGTGTTTCTGGCTTCATAACCAAAAATCAGGTGTCCATAGGCATGTGAATTCATGTCTGGGTCTTCAGTTTGATCCCGTTGATCAATGTGTCTGTTTTTAATGCCATTACCATGCTGGTTTTATTACTATAGGTTTTTATATAGCTTGAGCTCAGGAATGGTGAGACCTCCCACAGCTCTTTTATTGTTCAGGATTGATTTAGCAATCTTGGGTTTTTGTATTTCCACATGAAGTTGAGAATTGTCCTTTCAAGATCTACAAAGAATTGTCTTGGAATTTTGATGGGGACTACATTGACTTTGTAGATTGCTTTTGGTACAATGGCCATTTTTACTATGCTAATCCTACTGATCCATGATCATGGAAGAACTTTCCATCTTCTGATATCTTCTTTAATTTCATTCTTCAACAACTTGAAGATTTTATTATACAAGCCTTTCATTTGCTTGATTAGAGTTACTTCAAGATATTTTATATTATCTGAGGCTATTGTGAAAAGTGTTTTTTCCAGATTTTTTTTTCCTTTGTCTATCATTTGTATATAGAAAGGCTACTGATTTTTTGAGATAGTTTTTAATCCAGCTACTTAGTTGAAAGTGTTTAACAGTTGTAGTAGTTTCCTGGTAGAAGTTTTAGGGGACTTACATATATCATATCATCTGCAAATAATTTGAATTTCCAATTTATATTCTCTTTATCTCTTTCAATTGCATTATTTTCAATTGCATTATTGCTTCAGATAAGATTTCAAGTACTGTATTAAATATATAGAGAGTGGGAAAATTGTCTTGTTCCTTATTTTAGGGGAATTACTTTTAGTTGCTCTCCATTTAAATTGAAGTTGAGTATAACCTTTATGTAAATCACCTCTATTGTTTTTAGATCTGTTCCTTGTATCCCTAATCTCTCCAGGACTTTTTTGTTGTTGTTGTTGGTTTTTTCGAAACAGGGTTTTGGTGCCTCTCCTGGATCTTGCTCTGTAGACCAGGCTGGCCTCAAACTCACAGAGATTCACCTGGCTCTGCCTCCCGAGTGCTGGGATTAAAGGCATGTGCCACCACCACCTGGCTNTCCAGGACTTTTATCATCAAGGGGTGTTGGATTTTGTCAAAAGCCTTTTGTGCATCTAATGTGATGATCATGTGGTCTTTTTTCAGTTTGTTTATGTAGTGGATTACATTTATTGATTTTCATATATTTAAACATCATTTCATCTCTGGAATAAAGCCTACTTGATAACAATAGAGTATTTTTGCACATATCTTCATAAGGAAAATTGGTTTCTTTGTTGAATCTTTGTGAGATTTCAGTAGCAGAGACACTATGGCCTCATAAAATGAATTATGCAATGTTCCTTTGTTTCTATTTTATAGAATAATTTGAGAAGTATTGGTGTTAACTCTTCTTTGTAAGTCTGGTAAAATTCTGCTCTAAAATCATCTGGCCCTGGGCTCCCCCATACATACTTTGGGAGACTTTTAATGACTACTTCTATTTCATGAGGAGCTACAGATCTGTTTTAAATTGCTTATCTGATCTTGATTTAACTTTTTAAGTGTATCTATAAAGAAAATTACATGTTTCCTTTAGATTTTAAAGCATGTCCTTATAATTCTCTGGATTTCCTTGGTGTCTTGTTATGTCCCCTTTTCATTTCTGATTTTCTTAATTTAGATATTTTTCTCTCTATCTTTTAGTCAAATTAGATAAGGGTTTATAAATCTTATTGATTTTTTTTCAAAGAACCAAATGCTTTGTTCATTAATTCTTTGTATTGTTCTCTTTGTTTCTACTTGTTTTATTTTAATTCTGAGTTTGATTTTTTTTTCTTGCTTTCTACTTTTTTGGGTACAATTTCTTCAATTTTTCTAGAGTTTTCAGGTTGCTATTAATTTCCTAATATGTGATCAGTCCAGTTACTTTATTATTGTAAGCACATAGTGCTATAAACTTGCCTTTTAAAATGACTTCATTGTGTCCCATAAGTTTGAGTGTCATGTATATCCATTCAGTTCTGGATAGCATTTAATTTCTTTCTTATTTCTGTCTTGACCCAATTTTCATTCAGCAGAGTTGTTCAGTTTTCATGAGTTTGTAAGCTTTCTGTTGTTGTTGACATTCAGCTTTAATTCATGGTGGTCTGATAGGATGCAGAGAGTTATTTTAAATTTACTGTATCTGTTGAGACTTGTTCTGTGTCCAATTATGTGGTCAGTTTTGGAGAAAGTTTCATGAGGTTCAGAAAAGAAGATATATTCTCTTGTGTTTGAATGAAATGTTGTGTAAATATCTGTTAGAACTATTTGGTTTATAATGTCTGCTACTTCTAGCATTTCTCTGTTTAGTTTTTGTCTAGATTACCTGTATCTTGGTGAGAGTGGGGCATTGAAGTTTCCTTCTATCAGTGTTTGAGGGTTAATATCTAATTTAAGCCATAATAGTATTTCTTTTAAATCAGGAGGGTACAGATGTTAAGAAATGAAATGCCATCCTGGCGGACTTTTCCTTTGATGAGTATATAGTGTCCTTCCCTATCTCTTGTGATTATTTTTCATTTGAATTCTATTTTGTTATATAATAAAATGTCTGTACCACTTTGTGTCTTAGATTCATTTGCTTTGGGTATTTTTTTCCAGCCCTTTACACTGAGGTAATGTCTATCTTTGATGTTTATGTGTGTATTTGGATGCAACAGAAGGATGAGCTTTCCTGTCTATTTTGTTAGGCTGTTTATTTTNATTAGGAAATTGAGACCATTGTTATTGAGAGAGATCAATGACAATTGCTCATTCCTGTTGTTGTTGCAAATACGTGTTTAGATGTGTGCATGTGTGTGTGGGGAGGTGTGTGTTCCCATTCTTTTATTTTGCTGCTGTTGAGATTATTTTTCCTTTGTGATTTCATGGGAGTAGTTAACCTCCTCAGGTTAGAGTTTTCCTTTTAGTATCTTTTTATAGGGATGTATTTGTAGATGGAGATTCTTTAAATTTGACATGGTAGAGTATCTTAATTTTTCCATCTATAGGAATGAAAATTTTGCTTGGTATAGTAGTCTAGGCTGACATTTGTTGTCTCTTAGAGTCTGCAGCACATCTGCTAGACTCTTCTAGGTTTCAGAGTCTCAACTGAAAAATCAGGTGTAATTCTTTCTAATAGGNCTGCTTTATCCATTGCTTAGTCTTTTACTTTTCAGGTCTTAATATTTTTTTTGTTCTGTACATTTAATCTTTTGATTATTATTAGCTAAGGGGACTTCTTTTTCTGATCCAATTTATTTGGTGTACACAGTTTTTAAAATATAAATACATGGGCAGAAATCCAAAGAAAGCCATCCCAGAGCACAGCAAGTGATAAGCTGGTGTTATGTGGAATAATGAAACTTAATCTAAGGGATAGTAGGATGGTTCAATGGGTGAAATGCTGTGTAAATATCTGTTAGGTCCATTTGGTTTATAATGTCTGTTAGTTCTAGCATTTGTTTAGTATTTGTCTAGATGACCTCTCTATTGGTGACCACTTNATTTTTATTCCCAGAACCCAAATTTGGGAGAGGAAAGTTAGCTCTCAGTACTTTCTTCTGACCTTCACACATACATTGTGACACACACATGCCCACACATATATCCACACACATTAAATAAATA
This sequence comes from Neotoma lepida, assembly GCA_001675575.1. Classification (NCBI taxonomy): domain Eukaryota; kingdom Metazoa; phylum Chordata; class Mammalia; order Rodentia; family Cricetidae; genus Neotoma; species Neotoma lepida. Next base: position 30,460 of record LZPO01035600.1, on the reverse strand, counting down.
TTTAAAAGCAAAAAACTTAAAACACATCTGGGGACTTTCCTACCCATAATATCAGTGTCCTTTTCACCAAGGCACCCAGGACCTACTGAGAATCTCTGGCTACTGAGAATCTCTGGCTAACGTAAATGACCTTGGTTCAAAATCTTTATTTAGACTGAGGTAAAATTGCAAAGTAGCTCTACCTTGGATTATTTAATTTTTTAAAAAATGAAATATACTTGCTGAAGTAGCTAAAATGTGTGATTGTGTTATAGCAAAAATTCAGTGCTATAAGTATCAAATACACTCTTGTCTGAAGAGTTCAAGACAATCCCATCTTGTGATTGCACACTGAATCTCTTGTTATGATGCTAAGATTTGGTGATACAAAATGCACTGTAGTGAAGAATAGCAATAATCATGATTATAATACCATCAGGAAAAAACAAAAATTAGCATAATTGGGTATACGGTACATTTAAGTTGTTAAAACAAATTCTGTAGGAAAGATAATAAGAGAAAAGAAAATGGATAGGAGAGAAGCTCATTCATGTAAATATCGGGATTTTGGATTTGGGGAATATTTTAGTACNCAGTAACTCTAGTCACTCAGGCTGATTCTGACTCACTTCAGTATCTCTGGGTGATTAGTCTATGTGTCTAATGAAACTTCCCATTTAATTTCTGGAATCCTCATCCCTTGGGCAGATAATAAGTCTCCTCTCTTGTTTTTCATGTGAGCAGTAATTCTCCAGAATGCCACTTCCATACACAACTGTATTTATTCATATCTGTGTCTTAAAAGCATAGAACAATCTCAAATCCAGTCATTTTTTGAAACCACTAAGGATTCCCCTTCAGAAGCAGACAATGCATGACTACTGGATCAGATTGTTCCAGCTATGTTAAGTAGGAGACATGTCTGGCCTTTACCAGCATACTAATTAGCCCCCAAACAGGCTATTTGCTGTAACCTACTGTTTGAAAATCAATGCAGTCCTTTGCCTATAACATTCACCTGAAACACTTATGAATGACTTCTAATTGTTGGAAAGGAAATCTGTTCTCCTTGGGAGTGGCATATGTAAAACATTGGGGAAAAAAAACTCCCTTTCTAAACCTCAAGAAATGTTGACACTGCTAGAGTCTAGCCCTCACTGATGAGATGAGAAGCATAGGCTTCCCACTTTCCACCTGCAGAGTCAGCACTCCCCTGTCATGGAGAGCTGGCATTATTCAGCTGAGTTTCAAAAGTATTATTCCACAACATATCTAGAAAAAGAATTCCTTTCCATCAATGGGGCTAATTTGTATGCATCTTTCTTAGCATTTCAAATTATGAGTAAGAATTTTTCAATATTTTTATGAAATTTCAATAAGTATTATTTTTACAAATAAAAACTGCTATAATTAAAAATATTGACCTTGTGCTAGCTAAATCATTCATTTAGTAAAGTGATTGTCTTGGAGGCTCAAGGACCTGAGTTGAATTTCCAGGTGTGATGGTGAAATTTTGAAATGCCACATCTGGAGAAGAGACAGGTATATCCCTACAGCTTGTTGGCCATATGACCTAATTTACTTGATGAGCTCTAGCCACCATCATTGAAAGAATGATTCAAACACCAAGGTCAATGTCACCTAAGGAATGACACCCAAGGTTGACCTTTGTTATCCACACTCACATATATATGTATGCAATTACCTGCACACATCTATACGCATATACATACCACAAAAAGGAAGGAAGGAAGGAAGGAAGGAAGGAAGGAAGGAAGGAAGGAAGGAAGGAAGGAAGGAAGGAAGGAAAGAAAAACATTGACCCTGGAAGACTGATAGACTTCTATTTTCATACCCAGAAAAAAATATGATGCCATCTCCTCCCTCCTTTGATAACAATAATAAACTTCATTGAGATTTTGTTTTAAAATATTTTTATTGTTTTATTTTACATGTATGGATGTTTATCTGCATGTATATCTGTACACCGTGTGGATGCCTAGTGCCCAAAGAGACCAGAGAGGGTTTCAGGTCCCATAGAACTGAAGTTACAGGTGACTAGGAACCACAACATGGGTGCTGGGGATTAAACCTAGTTCTCTTGGAAGAGCAGCCATGTCCCTAAACACAGATGCCATTTTTAAACTATTTTATTCTTATCTGAAAGATTATGAAACTAAGGATGAGAAAGGAAATCACTTGTCCAAGTCACATGCTAGTAACAAAGACTGAAATCCATGTAATTCTGACTGTGGAGTCTTTGCTACTAAACTACACTATCAGATCTAAGTTTGCTGAGTTTAGAAATGAGAACTAAATCAGCAAGACTGAGCTAACTATGGATTCCACATGTATGCTCTACATTATTTCCAGCTGCAAATAACTCAAACTCTTTATGATACATTAGCAGTTTTATGAGGATTTTTGTTGTATTTTAACAGATATTTTATATTTTAACTAAAGTAGGTTGCTTATGATTTTTTTAACAAATAAACAACAACAAAGTCATTTCTCAGGACTTTGTTTTGTTTTGGTTTTGGTTTTTGAGACAGGGTTTCTCTGTGTATCCCTGGCTGTCCTGGCACTCCCTTTGTAGACCAGGCTGGCTTCAAACTCAGAAATCCACATTCCTTTGTCTCCTGAGTACTGGAATTAAAGGTGTGCACACTGGCAACTTTAAGTATGCAAGATAAACCAGTTTGGAGGTAGGTGCTGTAGCCAGGCTGTTCTCACCCAAGAGCAGACCATGACCAGAATTTTGTTAATCCCAGAAGATGTGACAGGTCAAGAATAAGACCACTACCACAATTTACAGTCAAATTTGAAACAAGGTTTAATTAAATATTGGCCAGGTGGATAGGCTCTGCCCAGGTCCATCTCTGGATTTCCCAAAAATGGCCCTGAGTCACAGTTTGCTGAGGCTTAAGTATTTCCTATCAGGTCCAACTAGAAGCAAGCATACATTCTGATGTACTTCCTGCCTGTGAACCTCCCACCCACATGTAATCAAGCATATCCAGTGAAGTTGGGTCAAACAAACTAGTTTAGGAGAGTAAAAACATATGGATTGTTATCTCCTATAGACAATAGCCTCGAGCATTTCAGGAACTATCTGTCTGGGCAAGAGGCTTGCAGATCAGACACATTTTTGTTTCCTGGATCTCTTAGGCACAGTAATTAAAACTTAAACTTGAACTTCATGAATTTAAAGTTTTTATTGAGCTACATAGACCCAGCAAGGGGCATGAACTATTTCCACTACAAGGCCAGAGAGGACTTGTATCTATAAAGCAGGGGATTTTTAAAGGTGAAAATCATAAGTTGGGGACTTTCCATTGATGTAGTTGTGGTGGCTATTTGCAATCATGACAGGATATGAACTTTTCATAAGAATAGGGTATGGTTGTGTCACCATGGTAAATGAAAAAAATTAAAAAATGAAAAGAAATGACTATTCCTAGGTATGGTGGAGGAGAAAGTTTATTGTAGATAAAAGGGAGAGAATAGCCAAAGACAGACACATCTGTGTGGAATATTCCTTTACACTATGTGAATAGATGTCACTGTGGTTGATTTGTAAAGAAGCTGACTGGCCTACAGCTAGACAGGATAAGGCTAGTCAAGAGAACCAGGCTAAGAGAATGCTGGGCAGAAGCGGGGTGGAGTTTGAGGAGTCTCCAGAGACACAGAGAGAAGTAAGACTAATGTGCTGTGTTGAAAGGAAGTACAACTACATGGCAGAGGGTAGATAAGAAATATGGGTTAATTTAAAAATGTAAGAGTTAGTTAGTAACCAGCCTCAGCTATCAACCAAGCATTTATATTAATAATAGTTCTCCGAATAGTTTTTTTGGAAGTGGCTGCCGTATCTGCCTAGATATGGCATCCAAATATCTGGCACCTATATCCACATAAAATCCACGAAAGCTTAAAAAAGGTTCTAAATTCACAAAACCAGAGCTAAGCTCTGCTTCTTAGTCTCCTGTCTCCCACGCCAGCTACAGTACCAAGGCGCATTTTCCAGCAGCTGCTTTTAGAAGGAGCCAGCCACCAGCCACCAGGCACTACTGCCATGCACTAAAATAAGCTTCATGGGCTATGGCTGACATAACAGTTTAAGATTCATCTCAGGTGATTGAAAAACAATACAGATGCTCAGTAAAGACAGATCCAGACAGAAAAAAATACAAAACTCCCTGAACAGGATACAATGTGTTTAAAAAAATATATAGACTAGGGAGGGAAAAGAGAAAAGGTAGAGACAGTCATAGATTTAAAAATGGTTTAAAAATAATAAGTAAATTTCTTAAAAGAGAAATACAGTAAAAAATATAATAAGCTATGTAAAGATGGGAAATAAACATAGTCTGGATTCTATATGTTATTGTGTTGTCTTTAGATTTTCTGGTTGCTAATGATGGAACAATAGCTGCTAAGACACCTTGGATTATGAAAACTACTGGATTAAATTAACCTATGTATTTTAAAAATGTCTTGACTTCAAAATGGAAGTGAAAAGATATACTTTGGGGAAGAGGTCATGATTTTATTTCCACAGGGATGAGAGGCTGAGTATTCATTCCAGGTTGATATGGATCAGGTTCAATTAGGAAAGACCCCCTGAAAATCTTGACGACAAACATNAAGAAATAAGCCTAGAAGAAATACAAGACATGTGATGTATATTTCACATATTCAAACAGAAAACAGAAGAAAATCATCTTTGGCTAACTTGTGTACAACACACAGTTTATACTTGTATTAATATAGACCTGTATGTTACATTTAAAAGTGTGGTGGATTAAAAGAAAATAGCCCCCAAAGAGAGTGGCACTATTAGGAGATATGACCTTGGAGGAAGTGTGTCACTGTGGAGGTGGGTTTTGTGGTCTTTTTTCTCAAACTTCACTCAGTGTGATAGTCAGTTGGTCTCTTGCTGCATTCTTGTCAAGATGTAGCCAGAACTGCATCTACTTGCACATTGTCATGCTCCTTATCATGTTGATAATGAACTGAACCTCTGAAACTATAAGCCACAACCTCAACCAAATGTTCTTTATAAGAGTTGCTGTGGACATGGTGTCTCTTCACAGCAATAAAACAACCCTAAGACAGAAGTTAGTACCAGGGACTGGAGAATTGCTGTGATAGACCCAACCATGCTTTTGCTTGGAGTAATATGGACTTTGGTACTTTGGGTTAGGGAAGCAGTGGAGTGCTTTACACACTGTTTAATGGATGCATACTAGAAGGACCATGGAAGACAATGTTGCTGATGATGATTTGAAATGTTGGGAGTTGGGTCAAGAGGTTTCAGAGAAGAATTTTAGTATTTTAGTATGCTGTCTAGAAATCATTCTTGTGATATTTTGGTGAGGAAAGTGGCTGCCTTTTGCAGTCATCTGAAGAGTCTACCTGAGGCTAATGTGAATAGTTTTAGATTAATTCCATTGGCAGCAAAAAATCTCAGAACAGCCTAGTATAGTCAGGTGAATATTAGTGGTAACTCAATGAAGATATATAATGAAAAGGAGAAAATTGAGCAGAGTAAATTACAAAGGTAATTTTGAGGAGAAAATTGATTGGTTAAAAAAAAAAGAGCTGACTGGCTGGTACCTAGGCAAGAGGTATGGGTCAGACAGCCAGAGAGACGATACTGGGAGGAAGAAGGGCACAATCTCGGAAGTCTAGAGATGCAGAGAGAAGCAAGATGAACATGCCATGTTAGAAGAAGGTACCACCATGTGGCAGAGGGTAGATAAGAAATATGGGTGTAGAGCGAATCTTAAATGGTCTTATTAATTGAAAACACCAGGCCAGGTATTGAGGTAAATTCTGAATGATCAGAGAGACAGAACAAGCCATAGCCAACCTCCTCACCTTGCCAACTCCTCAGCTGATCTTGTTTCTTCAGACTGCAGGCT
>LZPO01035600.1:0-21852 GCA_001675575.1 Neotoma lepida | reverse complement strand
CTCTGACCCCAAATAAGTTTTATTAGGGTACATAATATTTTGGGGGACACAATATAATCACCACATATGGGTTAATTTAAAATGTAAGAGTTAGACAATAACAAGCCTGAGCTATTGACCAAACATTTATGATTAATAATAAGTTTCGTTGTGGTTATTTGGGAACTAGCTAGTAGGAAAGAAAAGTTTGCCTACACATCTGGGAGAGTCCACAGCGCTCATAATCCTAAACCAAGTTAAAAGATGAGGAGGGGAAGAGGGAGGGGGGAAAAGAGAACCATTTGCAACAGCCAGGAGGCCCAAAGACAATGGGTAATCAAAATGACTGGATTATATAAGGAAGGGCAGCTGAGGGAAGCTCAGCCCCTGGGTTGGATAAATTTAGGGAAGGGGGCATGGTATGCCAACCATACCCTGTAACAGGTAAGGACTGAGGGATGCTGAGAGAACCTGGCAGCTAGGTCCCTTTCATATGTTAAATAGGCACCTCAGCCTTTTGTCCTGGGTTTGAGATTTAACACATGGTATCACTGTTTGATCAGGGAGGGGAGCAGAAAACCTTGCAGTTTCAGATGCAAAACAATGGCAGGTGAGTTATGGTTTCCATAAAGTACTGTGCAAATCTGAGAGTCAGGCTGACCTCAGTTTCAGTTCAAGGTTGGGCCAGAATTTAGCAAATATATTTTTCTTTCTTTAATAGCAAATGTTTAGGTTATCTTTAGATTTCTCCATTTTCCTAAATACATGCATGTTAATGATTATCCCATATTGTTATGAAGTACCTAAAGAGAGAAACTCCCAAGAGGCCTGATGCCACCGCCACCACCTGGGGTGAGCCATTTGGAGCCAACTCCCACCTCCCCTGGCAGCCCACCCTCTTTGCTTCTGCCACCACTACCTAGGCTTGGGAGACCCAAGATGCCTCCCTTATCTTCTGCTCCTTCTTGGCTTTCTCCCACTGTGCTGTCTCTCAGTCTGTGCCTGCAGTTCTGTAAATTTTTATCTCTGGCTTTTTAAGCTGGTCAGCTGACAGTTTACTGTGAAGTTTTGTCGGTCATTCTATTAAAAAAGTTTATTTTGTATGTACGGATGTAAATGTGTGATTGATGTGGTCACATGAATGTGTTTCTGACTGACTTTTGAATGTTTGAGTTTATGTGTTCCATATGTGTTCCATATGTCTTGAAAGAAAAAAAGGAAAAGAAAAATAAAATCCCATGTGAACATGTGGTCAGGTCCCAGAAGGTGATCATTCGGTCAAGCAGGTACCATCTTGACTAAGGTCAAAGACAGACAGGTCACATGGCTCCATTACCATATTTGATAAGGCAGTCACGTGGTCAGGAGCCATCTTCACTAAGGGCAGTAAAAATCACTTTCTGTCCATGGCTCAAGGATGGGCAGGGTGCCAGACACTATGGCCATCTGTAAGGCAGTGGGGAGGTCAGAAAAGCTCCTCCTGGAGCCATGCATTATTTTACCAGGGCAAAGACTCGAGACTCCCGTCTGGGCCTCGTGCTTTTCTGTAGCTCTCACACTTGTGTGAGTAGGGCCTAGAAACCTATGCTCTCTCCTTTCCAGGCTCTCAGGCATCAACACTGTCACATGCTGGCGATATGGTCAACTTGACAGCTCATTTTATAGATTGAAAAAATCAAGCCTTATTTTTCCTAAAGCTACTAGGTCTCTTGACATAAACAAATGATTTAAATGCTTCAGATTACTTTCCCCTTCTATATATTAAGATTTTAAAATTTCAGATTTTAGCATTAATAGAGTTCTGATACTATTTGGGTTACAAGCTCAAACCCAAATTTTCTTTGGTTGTCTTCTAAATATAAACTTAAACTTCTCATCAAGCCAGAGACATCTCTGTCCAATCTATACTTGGCTTTCTCTAAACAAAAATGTACATGCTTTTAACACAAATCTCTAATTCTGCTAGGACTCAAGGGTATGAGTCTACTCCTGCTGTTTTGCAGATACCTATTGCCTACTTTTCTACACAATATGGATTTCAATACTGATTTGTAATACAAATATACCTAAAATTTTTATGTCCTTTTGTAAAATAAAAATTGATATAAGTCTCAGAGGATCAAAAGAAGCCATTAGATCCACTTCTCAGAGGTCAAAAGGACTCCAGATAAGTACAATAGTACAGCTTGAGTTTTCAAACTCCCCTTCCCCCCGATTCCCAATTACTAAGGCTGTGGGCCTAAAGATTCCAAATAAGTTCATAAATTTTAACTTCTGTCTCTATTCCATCTGCTTCAGCAGGTTTCCACTCGGCTGGTAGATACATCCAAGTAACAGTTGCTGACTGCAACCTGCTCCAAATGACCACAAGCTCTGAATTTGCTGAAGGCTGATGTGATGCAGACCACTCCAGCCAAATGTAATTGTTCCCTGTCTCTACAGCTAGGTCAGATGAGCACACACTTCTGATAAATATCCCATTGTCTAAATTCCCTCTTTATCTTTGACTAGCCATTCAACCTCCCTGGGCTCTGACCACTGGTGCTCTGTTTCAGCTTGAAGAAGTTATGGAAGAGAATACATTGTCCTGTGCTCCCTGCTCCCAAAACAGGCTAAAAGACTAAGTTAAAGGTAAACCCTCTGATAGGGAACAAAATGGCTACCTAATGCCCATTCATATTGCAGGAAACTGGACCAAATAATGTCAATTGATTGATTTACTAACTAAAATGGTTCTGCAATAAGATAAGACACTTGACCTTCTTTATGTAGAAAAAAGAGGTATTATGTGACCTTAAGAAATTATTATCTTTATATAAATCATTCAAGATTATAATCTGGCTATACTCAAAGATCAAATAAAAAATACAGGGCCTTAAAATGATAATAGATGCAGATACTGCTTCCAATGGCTTAAAAATTTTCTCTCCTCACTCAAGGGCTTTTCAGGCTTAAGAATATAAACCTCCTTGTCCTTGCTAATTTTATTAGGCTGTAACTAGTTGGGAAAACTATATGTCCAGATTCAATTTATATATGCTCTCAAAATTAAGCCTGAATAACATTTGATTTTGTTCCCCTGACATCATCATGAGGTAGAGAGCTGGCAGTCATCTTTTACTGGGGTTCACTAAGGTTAAAAAATCCATTTAGTTATAATGAGCTCTCTGTTCATTTTATCTGCTTGTAGAGTAGAGGAAATAACAAGCTTCAAATATCTTAGATTGGTGTGAAATTTATCTGTTCAGATCAAAAAAAGTTAACAGAGATTTATACCTATGTCTTTGCCAAGTGTTCAACATCAAGCTTCTAGAGAATTTAAGTAAATGATGGCATATGTTTGATAAATGAGATATTTGATAAACATTCTATAAAGGAATTTCTGGTCCCCTGAAAGNATCCTTTTCCCAGAGTTGGGCCACACCCCAACTCACAAGCCTCTTTTTCCGTTCCCATTTTACTCTCAGATCTTTCCCCTTGTCACTCTTCTTTGACTTCTCAGGAGACAGTAAGTCCTAGTCTTATGAATGCTGNTAACATATTGAAGACTGCTAGGGAACACATGATAGTAAGTCATTCATACTTAATATACAGACAGTCCTCAAATACTTAGAGATCTGCAGAATATGGCTTTTAAAATATTGATTAAAAGCTTGTTATATCAGAGAGAGACTACCAGATCATAGCAGTGACTCAAGGTCTTCAAAGAAGATTATGAGGCACCACAATGTCTCCACCTGGATTATGGCAATGCTGACCTGTGAGGAACATGCCCCAATGTGATGCCTGCCCCCAGGACCCAGCCCAGACTGTCAGTAAGCAGCAGGACATTGAAGAATTGGTTGCAAACCTTTTGCCAAGACAAAGTAAGATCAGTCTTCCCCATGTCCCTCTTTGATAGGAAAAACTCCCACCTTATGGACCTGGCAGGCAGAAATTGATGCTGTTCTGATACTTCTGCCTTCAACGATATAGAGACCTGTATATGGCTAATTTGGTATGGACTGGTCCTTGTCATTTTTAATAGATTCAGAAGCTGCTTGTATAATTTATCCTCAGATTTCTGATGCCATTTGACAACCAGGCTTTGCTTCAGCTGCCTTCTCATTTCTCTATGTAAAATTCACAGGTCTCATTCTCTTAGAGCTAATACTAAGTCTAGACACAGTTCACATAGTTCACCTTGCTACCAGACTAAAAAAGAGATTAAACTCATTTTGTAATGTCTTCTCTCAGTAAGATGCTTTAAGGTTTGTTTATATAAAGATAGGAAAGCTGTCTGACTTCTGTTCACTTACTTATCCTTCTCAGATCTGATGATATTTGCCATTTTTAACAGCTCTATCCCCCAACTTCAAGGTTTTTGTTAACATTAGTGGTCCCAGCTTTTAAAGACAGGCTAGCACTGAAGAGGGTAGGGAAACCTCCCTCCTCCTTCACTCATTCAACCACTTCGATTCAGTAAATTTCCCCTGGCTGTAGATTTAAAGATGTGTTTCACTGGGCTGAAACCANGCCCTGGAAAAATGTTCATATCTTCTACCCCAAAGCCATAGCTTTGCTATGATGCAAACATATAAATCTGTTCCAGCTGTTTTATAGTCACTTGAAGGTTCCTGCATAGAGCCACCCCTCCTGCCAGACTCATGCCAAGGCAGACCGTCAAAGACCATCCAGATACACCACCAGCTACTGCACCAACCAAGGACACCAACTGGGCAAATACCAGCAGATTGGCTTCACCCACATGCCCACTCATAAAAACTCCATTATCTTGTTGGTACTTTTATAGGATGGAGGCATTTCCCAACTCCAGAGAAACAGCAGATGTGATGGCTTCTGTACTCCTAGAACACATCATCCTTCAATTTAGTGTTCCATCTTGCCAAGCTCCTGGGACTTCACTGCTGGTACCAATTCTCCAGGCTCAAGCTGGTACCTACCCAGCAACTGGAACCTGGTTTTCCAAGATGTCCCAATGAAGGGTATATCTGCTCTCATGTCTTGCTCATTCACCTTTGCTTCTTCTGTACAACCAGGTCACTCTTCCATTCCATTATTTCTGGCAATTATCACTTTTGCATGGCTAGCCCTGTTTATGGGGCCAATGTTAACAACCTATTTTTCCCCTAGCAACCTGCCTCTTAGCTCCCTCAAGGTGTCTCCAGGATGACAGCTAACTAAATGCTTCCTCACTCACACATCCTGCCGTGCATGACCATCACTCCCACATTCCTCCCACTTTGCCCCTTGTCAGCAGGAAGCAGTGCCAAGAATTCAGCTCCCTCATACCCCCCCACATGCTATCCATAATTCACCATTTTACAATAATCAGAAATGGAGGAATATTAGTATTATGAACCATCCCTTGGAGACCTGCCTCTTGGGGACATGCCCAGCATCCTGACATCATCTTATGTAAAATCCCCTTAAGAAAAACTCCTTCCCCTTTGCTCTTGCTCTTTCTCCCTCTCTCTTGACAGAGGTAGTGCATACCTCCCTCCATCCCTCCCACTCCTCTCTATCCTCTCTTCCTTTAATGATAAACTTTCCAAGTGGACATATGTCTACATGATGTGAGTCACTTTCCACTACTCTACCTCACAGCCCACTGCCATGTCTGCATGGCATGTCTCTCTCACCCCCCCAGAGCACCTTGGTCCAACCCACTAAGGCCTCCCACCTGCCATTTAATAGTATCTCTGGTAAGGAAAAACAGAATATATTTTGAGGGTAGACTAGGGGTGGTTGAGAATGAGAACAAGAGAGATCAGTTTGGGGTAGGAGGTATGGTGGTAGAGAATACAAGAGGAGACTACTGAAACTGGGGGCTATGTAGAAACTTAGTGCAGTAGACACTCCCAGAATTATACAGGGTGATCCTAGTAAAGACTCCTAGTAATGAAGGATACAAAGCCTGATCTGGCCATCTTCTGTAACCAGGCAACTTCCAGTGGTGGGCCTGGGACACTAATTCATCCACAAAGTCATCAATCTACAACCTACTCTGTCTGCTAGGCATGTTGGGGCAATGGAACAGATCTTGTGGGAATGGACAACCAATGACTAGTCTATTTGTGACCCATGCCAGAAAAGGGAGCCCATGCCCAACACTGCCTAGATGACCAGGAACCAGATGCTGGACATCCCAGAGAGCTAGGAAAGAATTAATAAAATCAATAAAATGGTTCCTAATGGTATTTGGTTATACTCATAGATGAGTGCCTAGCCTAATCATCATCATAGAAGCTTCCTCTGGTAGCTTATGGGAACAGACACAGAAACCCACTCCCAAATATTGGGAGAACCCAAAGGAGAGATCTGCACCCTCCATTTGGTCCCTTCTTCCCTCAGACCTCAGGAAACCCCATGGAAGAGGGGAAGGAGGAATTGTTGGATCCAGAGGGGTTGAAGATATTTTTCAACCAGGAGATGTTCTCACCAGAACATATCCCACAGAATCAATAAAGCAGGTCTTATAGGTGCTCACAGAGAATGAAGCAGCAATCAATGAGACTGTATGAGTCTGCACTAGGTACCCTGCAAATATGTTATTGTTGTTAGCTTAGTGTTTTTGTAAGACTCCTAACAGTAGGAGTAGGGTTGTTTCTGACTCCTTTTCTTGCCTTTATGACCCTCTTTTATCCTACTCAGTTGCCTTGCCCAACCCTGATATGAGCTTTTGTACCTAGTCTTACTATAACTTGTTATGCCATCTTTGATTGATATCCCTGGAAGGCCTGCTCTCTTATGAAGGGAAAGGAAAGAGGGGTACATCTGGGGGTGGGGTACTGGGATGAGTGATGGAAAGAGAAACTGTGGTTGGAATGTATTGTGTGGGAGAATAATAAAGAAAGAGAGAAAAAGAGAGAGGGGGAGATCTATAAAACAAAAGAGTATCTCTAGCTTATAAAAGTTGAACCAATGAGGGTGGGCCCCTGTCATTCAGCTTTTCCAAGAGCAATAGTTTCCCAGAATGCCTGGGGCTCTTTTAGGAATGACCTGGTCTTGTACAATTTTAAACTGTTGTTCATGCAAGATATGGATCAAAATACTAACCACATGATTTCACTTACGTAACAAGCTAGTTTGCTCAAGATAACAAACACATGGTTGCTGAATTGAAGGACACCAGACACATAAAAATCTTAAACAATATTGTAATATGAATTGCTAAGCGGTATATTAATAAAACACCCAGAGCCAGATATTGGGATAAAAGATGAGCGATCAGAGGGATAGAACAAGCCAGCCACAAGTTCTTACCACTAGGAAATCCTCAGCTCAAGAGAGCTACTTCCTCTATACTCATGCCTTATATACCTTTCTGTGCCCTGCCATTTTACTTCCTCTCTCCATCCAGATATATCACTTCCTCTTTCTGCTCAGCCCTATCAGTTCTTCTCTGTCTGTACAGACCTCCAGACCTCTATGGTTAACTAGTACTGAGATTAAAGGCATGTGCAACCACGCCTGGCTCTGTTCCCAGTATGGCCTTGAACTCACAGAGATCCAGATGAATCTCTGCCTCCTCAATGCTAGGATTACAGGTGTGTGCTACCACTGTCTGACCTCTATGTTTAATATATTGGCTGGCTTTTTCCTCTGACCTCCAAGCAAGCTTTCTTTGTTAGAGCACAAATAAAATATCATATTTACCCTTTTTTTGTCTAAAATAAAAAACAATTATAACTAATGTAAGAAAAACTATATACAATAAGTACAATAACTATATACAGTATATACAGGCAATAAAAATATCAACAATGTCGAGTCTATTTGCATTTCACAAATTCAGTGGAAATATTCCATTATCTATCCTATTTTGGCGAGTCCAAAATGTATCTAATTCACTTTCTATCTTAACTTGTATTACCCACCAAAAAATCTCTTTTGATGTCTTACAAACTTATACACTTTACACCACTTACTGAGTTTCTTTTCTGAATTTCTTAATAAGGAAAACTATAGCTATCTAAACTTCAACTCCCACAGAGACCCAAGAAGGTAATAATATTACCACGTTAAACCAGAAGTGCAAACAAGTGACTTCCAAAAAATGTGAAGAATGACAGAAATAGCTGTCTGCCTGGACACTCACCCAACGTTTCTCTGCAACATTGGGGCATCCATCTTTGGTCTACTGGTTTAGCATATTTGACAGGCTCATCTATAAAGCAGGTTTTTCTAAAGAGCTTTCCTACCTTGTCTTGGCAAGGATCAGCAAACCTTTCTTTTGTGTCCTGCTTGTCCATTTGGGACAGCATACTGTCAGCAGTTGATGTAAGGGCACTTTCTCGCCCAGTGAATAACTTTTGCCACAAAGAAAGTGAACTCCATATGGAGTTTCTTCAATGCCCACCATCTTCTCTGAAGTAAATTGGTGCTGCCAGAAGCAGACATGTCTCATTTTCATAAAAAAAGAAAAGAAAATCTATGTTATTAAGACATCTTAAATGCCATATTCTGTAGATCTCTGAAGTGTTTGAAAATGAACTGAATATCTAAAATATATTTCTTTTTGACCTTGAAAACATACCTAATATGACAGTTCGATTATAATGACTAACTACTGACCTGCATTTCTTCATTATCCTAAATACTTGGTAATAACTTTCAAGGACTAGAAAATTACATTACATTGTTAAATGAACTGTATACGTTGAATATCTTGAAGAAGATTAGAAATATATGTACAGTATTTCCTAACAAAATCAATCTCAAATTTGTATCAATATACATAATTTGTATACAATATACAAAANTNCAATCCAATGTAAAATATTTAAAACTAGTAGTTGCCTTTTAAAAGTAGATTCAATAATCTACCTTTTTGTCTTATCATATCTATATCTTCCCCTTTTTTCTTTTCAGAGTAGATTCAATAATCTACCCTTTTATCCTATTATTTTTATATCTCTTTTTTTCCAGAGTAGGTTCAGTAATCTACCTCTTATATACATACTCTTTTTTCTTTAATTTTAAACAAAACCTTAAATCTAATCTACTTTGCTTAGCCTTTTTCCTGACCATTCACAATAACAACTTGTATGCAACCATCCTGAACAATAACAATTATCCGTAACCCACTGAAAGACCAAAAACAATCACCCCAGATCTTGGGAAAGTGGGTATTATATTCTTAAAATTATATGCTGCTGTCTGGGGGCAAAGGCATCTTTAGGAGATCCTGAAAGGAAAATTTTTGCGTTAATTGTCAAATTCTGGGAGAGTTATCTGTGTCATTTGTTGTCCAGTCTCTGCATAATGGGAAAATGCAGGGCTTGTTTCAAGTCCTTGCTCAAGTACGCTGTGAGACTGGATCATCTCAGCTAGCCATCTTCAAATTGTCCTGAGTAGTTTGCAGTCCAAAGTCAATCTTTGGATGGTGTTTGTCAGCTTGGTTGCATTATCATTGTCCTGATGGAATCATCATTTGTGGGGCCCCGTCATCATTTTGGAGACTTCAAAGTCAATGTTAGGCATAGTAATGGTTCCCTGAAGAAAATTGATAGAAACTCAAACCCAAAACCATGTACAGGAAGCTAGATGAAGCCTTTTTTCTATAAATAGTTAGTACTCTATATGACCATTAATATCATGACAAAAGTTTAAAATATATATATATATATATATAAATCTTATAAATTTTGATATAAAATTCATACCTTAAGAAAAGCTTTAAAGAATCAAAAATAGAACCAGAGAAGTATGAGATTAGTGGCAATAGAATAATCTCTTAATTTTGGTTTTTCTTCTGTCCCATATCAAGTGGCTTTTCTAATATGATACCAAGATTTTGCATTTTCTTTTAACCAGCATACTAGGGTTTAGAGGAGAGAGCCACGCTCAGACTCCAAGGCCAGGTTTAATTTTTTAATTGACCTGAGACTACATAATGACCATTTGTGTTAAGTGTCTGTAGAGAACAGCAGAAAAAAACATTTAGGAAGAATTATGAAATTTTATCCTGTTAGATATGTGATATACCAATAGGCCAATTTACTCTTTTTCTTGGGACATTTATTCTGGATGATTTGTCCTTTTTCTTCAGATGTCTCATTTGTCCAGTGTTCTTCATATTCCTTAGCCTTCCTTATCCTGAAAGACAAAAACAAAAACCCTTCCCTAACTATAACTTTGGGAAGTTTGCATTTTGGCAAGTTATATCTGGTTAAATGAAAAGCATTTGTTAGTTGTATAAGTTAATTCAAATTGAATGGTCATGCTGGTTGATGACCTATCATCTCTTTTAATTAAGAAGTCTCTCTTGTTCAAATTGAAACTTTATCAATTTTGCTATTATCCATAGCTTTTCTTTTCCTGTAGAAACAAAAGCAAAACCTTGTCCCCAATGTAATTCATATCCTGGTTTCCATTCAGAGGTCAGGATATCTTTAAATTATAAAGGCTGATTTAATTCTGTAGTATTTTCTATTATCCAGTGTCTCTCCTCAGCTGTTGTTCCTTTCTCATTAGCATTGAGAAAATTCAAAGTTAATAGAGCATTATGTAATCTATTTCTGGGGGATTTTGTTACCCCTTTTTGTTTATTTAGCATATCTTTTAGAGTTCAATTTGATCTTTGTATGACTGCTTGGCCTGTAGGATTGTGTGGTATGCCTGTAATATACTTTATATTATAACAAGCAAAAAACCGTTTCATTTTACCACAAACATATGCTGGAGCATTAACATTTTAATTTGTACAGATATACCCATAATGGCCATAGCATTATGGTCTAGCAAATGCATGATTACAGAATCAAACTGTTCAGAACTCACAGCAGTTACCCATTGAAATCATGAATAGGTATCAATGGTGTGGTGTACATATTCCAACTTTCCAAATTCTACAAAATGAAACACATCCATTTGCCAGATTTCATTCCTCTAAGTGCCCTTTTGGTTACAGCCTGCTGGTAGTGGAGTTTGATTGTAAAAAGAACAAGTAGGACATTTCCTTATAATATAGCTTGTTGCTACGTTGTGGAAAAATCTTTTTTTAAACTCGTACTATTGACATGATGTTTATATGTAACTCTGAGGCCTCCAGCACATTCCCTATCAATAGTTTATTGATCTCATCATTTCCCTGTGCTAGCGGGCTTGGCAGACCTGTATGGGATCCGATGTGAGTTATATATAAGGGATGATTCCTATTTCTGATTATATCTTGTAACTAAATAAATAACAAATTTAATTCTAACTCATCAGGGATAAATTCTGCTGTTGCAATATGTAAGACCATCCTTTCAGCATACTGAGAGTCAGTAACTATGTTGAGGGGTTCCAAAAAATCTATTAATAGCATCAGAATAGCATATAATTCCAATTTTTGAACCAAATTATAAGGACTTTGAACCACTTTACTTAAATTTTCTGATTTGTACCCTGCCTTTCCTTGTTGTTTGCATCTCTATAAAATTTAGGGGCTCCACATATTGGTGTTTNCCATACAGTGTGAGGCAGAATCCACTTAGCTCTCTTTATAAGTTTAATTCTATTGCTTTTGGGATATTTGTTGTTAATCTCTCCCAAAAATTACTACAAGCTCTTTGCCAAGGTTCACTTTCTGCCCATAATTTGTCAATTTCATCATTAGTTAAAGGTACTACAATTTCTGCTGGGTCTATTCCTGCTAATTGAAAAGGTCTCAATTTTTTTTTAAAATCAACTCAGAGATCTTTTCTACATAAATGTTTAATTTTGCACTCTGTTTATTTGGTAGAAATATCCATTGCAATATAATATCTTCCCTCTGCATTAAAATTCCTATAGGAGAATGCTTAGAGGGTAAAATAACCAAAATGCAATCAAGCTCTGCAGCCACATGATCCACATGTACACCCTGTATTTTTTTCCACCAAGCCAATTCTCTCTCAGCTTCAGCTATCAACTTTCATGGACTATTTATGTCATTGTCAGCCTCTAAGGTTTTGAACAAATTACTCAGTTCATCATTTTTTACCCCAAGAGTGGTCTATAGACAGGAAATGTCTCAGAATACTCTTTGAAAGTCATTAAGTCTTAATCGATCTCTCCTAATTTGTGCTTTTTGGGGTCTAATTTTTGAAGACCTATTTTATATCCTAAATAATTAACAGACTCTCTTCTTTGTATCTTTTCTGGAGCAATTTGTAATCCCCAACAAGGCAAAATTTTCTTTACTTCTTCAAACATTCTTTCTAAAGTATCTGCATTTGAATCAGCTAGTAAAATATCATCCATGTAATGATAAATTATAGATTTATAATTTACTTCCATATTGTTTACATATTACTTCCAATGGCTGTCATACAAAATATTGGCATAGGGTTGGGCTATTTAACATTCCCTGTGGGAGAATCCTCCATTGATATCTCTTAACTAGCTGAGAATTATTATAAGTAGGCACCATGAAGGCAAATCTTTCTCTGTCTTTTTCTTGTAAGGGTATTGAGAAGAAACAGCCTTTTAAATCAATAACTATCAGAGGCCATACTTTAGGTAACAGAGTAGGCAAAGGAATTCCAGCCTATAGAGAGTCCATTAGCTGAATTATCTTGTTAACAGCTCTTAGATCTGTTACTCTTCTCCACTTATCAGATTTCATTTTAATAACAAATACAGGAGAATCCCAAGGGCTGGTTGATTCTTCAATATGCTGATCATTTAACTGCTCGGGTACCAGCTGTTCTAAGACCTGTAGTGTCTCTGTTGTTAAAGACCATTGCTGAAACCATACAGGCTTGTCTGTTAACCATTTTAAAGGTAGAAATGTTGATGTCTTTGAAAGATCAGCAGCTGTTATGCCCTGTTCTTGTACAATCTTTATGGTCAGTGACTGTTCTTTATAATACCTTCTAATATTTTTCTCAGAAACATATGTTAGTTTATGGTTTGTTTCTGAGGTTTAAGGAATGTTAATCTGGGTATTCCATATCCCCATAGATTCATAGCTATATTAGCCACATATGGCATTAGTTTTCCTCTGTGTCCTTCTGGCCCTATACATTAGACCCATATTGTGCTCTGTTTCACTTGAGATAATATTCCAATCCCTAACAGCTGAACATTTACCTCCTGACGAAGTCAATGTGGGTGCCAAGATTCTGGTGCAATTATTGTTACATCCACACTTGTGTCTACAAGACCTTCAATGAGAATGTCATTTATTTGTATTTTTTATTTTGGTCTTTGTTCATCTGTGGATGTTTGCCAAAAAAGTCATTTCATGGGTTTCTCCCAAATTCTTTTGTTCTCTCTTCTTTAGCTGTTCTATCACCCTGAGCAGTATGATTTTTTACAATAGACATTAGGTTCTTTAATTGCTCTGAGAAGGGGTTTCTTCTATGATGGCAGAAAAGGACTGAACCGAATGTGTCATGGGGGCCTGCAAGATGCCCCTCAGAGAGTTAACAAATGGCAAAAGCAAAGGATTACCTTGTTTGTCCCTTGTTGATCTACATTTGTTTGTCCGATGTTTGCCTTTCCCACACCTTCTGCATAATCCAGAAGAGAGGGGTTTTCTGTTGCCATTGTTCCTTGAAAAAACATTATTTCTAGGAATGTCCTGTTTACAGTCCCTTTTTAGGTGACCTTATTTACCACAATTGAAACACATGACACTACTATTTTTCTTCAAACCTCTGGAAATCACCTCTCATATCCAAGTATCATCATGGTCATGAGATTCAATATTAATTGTTCCTGAGCTCATTACACCAAGGGTGCTGATCTTGCCTTTAATGGCCTAATTATCCTTTTGCATTGTGCATTAGCATTTTCAAAATCTAGAGATTCTATCATCTGTCTAGCTTCTGAATTTGGTATCACTCTATTGCTGAAGATAGTCTTTATAAGAAATTAGTGAAGGTTTCTTTTGGGCCCTGCCTAACTTTTGTAAATGACTCAATTTTCCTTCCAAATTCAATTCTTTCTCAAGCATTCAAGGCTGCCATGTGCCATAAAATTAGAGTATGGTCATCATACAAAGATTGTCTTTGTATATCAGCATAATTGCCTTCTCTAAGAAGTTGATCTTGGGAAATTTCCTGTAACCCTACATTGTTTTTCAATGATCTTAACCTCATCTTTCCACCAGGTCCTCTATTGTAACTGGAGACCAGCCTCTAAAACTGCTGTAACCAAGTCTTTCAAGTCTTGAAGGATAATTCTATTACAAGTTGACCACAAGTTTAACATTTGCTTCATGGACAGAGACTGCATAGCGTATGAGACCATAGCTTCCTTGAATATTCTCAAATCTAACATTTGCACAGGAGTCCAATCAGCTCCTACAAAGCCTTGAGCATTTGGCAGTTCCTGTATGGTTACTGGATAGATTAAGGTTGGCTGTTTGAAAGCCTTAGGCTGTTTCTATGTAACTGTATAATGCAATGGGGAAATAGGTTGACTTTTAACTTCCTCTGTCTGGGTCTAAATTTCTCTATGATCTGTTTTAACAAGTTTTTCTAAATTTTTATCTTGGCACTCACATTACCCAACTTTTTAAATGATAAAACAAAAATGATCAAATAATATTTGGAATTGACATTACATCTATCCCATCAACATTAATTATCCTCTCATCTAGCTGTTACATTTTCAGACCACCTAATGTGTTATCAGAGACAAAACACCCTCCATTGTAAAAATCTTTTCCATTTTTAATGTGGGAAAAAATTCTCTTTTAACTCATCTATCCCTTTAAGAAATCTTAATTGATTCATGCACTCTCCCAAATGTGTAGAACAGTGGGAGCACAAGTGGGTTTCAAGGCAGCTACCTAGTCTCCACCCATGTGGGGTGGGGACTCCAGCTGCATGTAGCTTGAGCCTGAGCCCCAGACAAGCGGTTTTTCATGAACTCATGCCACAAATGTTGATTTGCCAGATGTAACATGAATTGCTAAATGGTCTTACTAATAAAAACCCTGAAGCCAGATATTGAGGTGAAAGCTGAGAGATCAGAAGGATAGAACAAGCCAGTCACAAGTTCTTACCACTAGGAAATCCTCAGTCCAAAAGAGCTACTTCCTGTATATTCATGCCTTATATACCTTTTTGTGTCCTTCCTCTCTCCATCCAGCTATATCACTTCCTCTTTCTGCTCAGCCCTACTAGTTCCTCTCTGTCTGTACAGAGCTCCAGACATCTATGGTTAACTAGGGCTGGGATTAAAGGAATGTGCTACCACGCCTGGCTCTGTTCTCAGTATGGCCTTGAACTCACAGAGATCCAGATGAATCTCTGCCTCCTCGACGCTAGGATTACAGGTGTGTGCTACCACTGCCTGACCTGTATGTTTAATATATTGGCTGGCTTTTTCCTCTGATCCCCTGGCAAGCTTTATTTGTTAGAGCATAAATAAAATATCATGACACAATATAATAGGTTTTTCTGCCTCCTGATAATAGGTTTCACCACTGATGCAGTAAGTGAGATCAAGCCAAATTGAAAAATTATAAAAACAGGTTTATTTGAGCAAAGCAACTCCCTTGTGAGTTCTCCAGTCCCAGAGGCTGAGGCCAGAGAAACTGCACACCCAAACTAAAGCACAGAGATTATATAGGTTGTAGTTGGGGGGTGATGATGTTGGATTTGTGCCCAAGTATAGTCAAAGGCTGAGCACTTTAGGTGGGGACTTCAGCAGCTAGCAGCTTCAGAGGATGAAGTTGCCATAGCTGCCAAGAATGTGCAACTGGGCTTTTTGATGCCCACCCTTTGTTTGGAGACTCTCTGAGTAGGTGAGGTTTGGAAAGAGAGAGACAGGAATGAGGCTTTCTGAATCAAGCCAGATTGAGCTGGAGGTTCCAACTGAACACAATATACTTTGAAAGCAGATATTAGGTTCAAAGTGGACCCTTCAAATGGCAGTGCCACTGACATGACATACTGTGATCTGCTCAGGATGGACTCTGAACAGATAAAGAGAAGGACTGTGGTGGATTAACAAAAGTCTTCCTTAGAAACTTGGAAAGCATGTTTCTGTTTGTCAGAAAGAGTCATTATCTCACTTTTACATCTAGCTACTTCTGGCAATGGAACATTTAGTTCCCTATGAACACATACTTGCAACACAAATCAAAGTCTCCATGCTAGCTACCATGCTATTCTGGCTTACACCCCCTCCTTGCTCCTCAACTCTCCACCTATATCCCAGAAACTGCTCCTTTAACATTGGCAAGCCTTTCCCTGCCTTTTGCTACATTCTCTGTTCCCCAAGAGATAGCCATGGCAGCTTTGAATTTGCCCAAAGAAACCTTTCTTTCTACCCATGGGGTGGTCCAGTTTGGTGATTTCAGTATTCGCTCTTGTACACAGGCCAAAAAGGTATCTATCAAAGTAGGATCCTTTTTAATCAGCTCAGAATAAACAAAACAGATCTTTGACCAAACAAAGGGTGGTCTTGAGCCCTAGAAAGAACTCAGCAACAATCCACTTAGGAAATAACATCAGATGGTCTAGATTCAATGGGTCCATGCAAGTACCTGGCTTCTATTCAGGAGATTCCTTCAGTGAAAAGTGGATCATTCTCAGGGTCCTACAATGTGGCATCAGAACTGCCAATGCAAAACATATAGCTCTCATCTTAAACAGAATAAGAGATCATTTATTCTTGAACTATTTTGAGTGACCATGACCCAGGAACACAGATTTAAACTACTACAAATTCCATGTTCTAACATGGAAGCAGTTTCACAAAGATTTTAGATTTACACAACAGAAAAAGTCATAAATTAAGGCACCTTTAAAATATATTAGTGGGTAGGTACATCAGAGATGCAGGTACAGCAAGAGGGGGAAGCTTTCCAAAAGCACAAGATGCTATGTCATGGCATTCATAGCTTGTAAAATAGGTAGAAGGTACTTTTCTACTAAGTCAATAGATTCTAAAAGGCTTTTTTTTTTCTATTGTCACAGATGTTCGTGTTAGCATTCAGGCACCTGCACTAGGATGTGAGAAATTCCAGGCCTTTGGATCTGATTTCTCTACCTCACTCATGGGAAAATGTGTCTACACCATATCCAAGCTCCCCAAACATCAGACCTCTACACCTAGCACCCAAGTTAAGGGCTTAACTGAACAACCTTTGCAGTCAAACCTGTCCAATACTCCTTATATATCAATTCAAATAGCTGCTTACCAGCATCTTATATCCCAATGTTTCATGGGACCTTTGCAACTTCTGCCAGTGATCCAATAGATAGAAGGGATACCCTATTTTCAAGCTTTCTTTTATCTTCACTCCAAGCCCTCCCTTTGTTCTTTCTTCTTTATAAAGCCTGTTAAGCTGCATTTCCCCTTCCATTAAGTGAACTCTCTCAGAGAGGATAACAACTGGGGTCTTACACATCTAACTCTGCTTCTTTCATTAAAGAATTTCAACGTTAGTTTCTGTGGCAGCAGCAGCAGCCTGCCTAGTTTCTGTAGTGGCAGCAGAAGCAGCCTGCCTCTGCCAAATAAATTACATCATCACCTGTAACCAGGTCCCTTTCCACCAAGAGCTATGTGACATGTGCCTGCCAGGCAGAGCTTGTTCTCTTTGCCTTGTCTCTTGTCTCTTACTCCTCTCTCTGTCTCTAATTTCCTCTCTTGCTTCTTCTTTTCTCTCTTGCTTCTCTTCCTCTCATCTGCCTTCCTCAAGTCCCCACTCCAACACAGCCCTCTACTCTTTCATCCTTTTAATCTCCCCCTACCAATAACTCTCTTGCACTAACTGTTGCGTGTGGCATGTTTGTTTAGTGGCATACCTTGGCAGGGCCCTCCAAAGGTACCCACTAAATGGTGGGACCCTACCTACCTGCTCCACCCACAACAGATCCTCTCTCTTCCATCTGCAACAAATCTGCTTTCTTGTTCACCAACAGCCATCTATTCAGTACTGGTAATTGGGTCCCTGGAAGGGGCAAACTGCCTCTAACCATTTCCCTGGATGTGAGACTGGTCTAAGTAGTTCTTGGACCAGGCAGTCAGGAGACTGAGAAAGAATTATCCACTTTCTTTCTTTGTCTTTGCTCCAAGACCTTCTTGTGTCTGTCTGATCTCCCCTGTCTAAATGATTCATGTGTTGAAGCACATGGGAGTCAGAGACGGAGAATCCAGCTTCATCTGACTTAGCACACACTGGTTTTCCCTTTCTCTTAATTTATTCAATTTCTGTTTTTGACATATATGTGTGTGTATGTGTATATGTATGTGACTTGGATTTAACTTTATACATGTGAATGTAAGCTAGCTTAAACTTTGTGTATATGTGTATGTAATGTAGATTCAATTATGCATACATGTACATGTAACCATTGTTTAGAAAAACATTTTAAACAGCAACCATGTGGCTCTCCTCCATCTTAGCTAGTAACCTAATCATGATGTAGGCAGCCACATGGCTTGCAGCCATATTACTAAGGTTAAAGAGTATACTTTTTAGTCCTAATGAGCTCTGTTCATTTTATCTCCTTTTAGACTAAGAAAGCAACAAGTCTGAAATATTTTGGATTGGTATGGATTTTTGAATGATGATAAAAATTTAAGGTTAGGAAAATCTATTCAGCTAATTCAGAGAAGTACACCTAAGTACTTATGTCTTTGCCAAGTGTCCAACACCTAGCTTTTAAAGAATTTAAATAAGTGGCAACATGTGTTTGATAAGTAAGGTATTTGATAAGTAAGATATATATTCTATAATGGAATGTCTCGTGCCCCAAGAGGGCCTATTTCCCAGAGTTGGGCACTTGGGAAGATGCCCCTATAGCCTGTCAAGGGCAGTGTTGGCCTCAGTGTTCCCTCAGTTCCTGCTCATGGGCCACACCCCAACTCACAAGTTCCTTTCTCTTCCCATTTTACCCTGGGATCTTTCTCTTGTCACTTTTCCTTGCCTTCACAGGAGACAGCCTTCATAGCTTGATACAAATTTATTCTGTTTTACCCATGGAATGGATATTTTGGTTTCTTTACTGAGCCCATTATCTATGACTAAAAGGTTTAATTTTGACACTAGAAAAGCTTCAATTCAAAATCATTTTTTTAGGGCTAAACCTGACAGGAATGGAACATAAAGTCCTAGTCTTATGAAAGTTGCTAACATATTAAAGACTGTTAAAGAATACAAGTAAGTAGTCATCCATATAAATGATCAAGTTCTTTAATTGTAGTCATACTAAGTACTGATATAATTGAGTACAGGGATAAGCCTTACTTGTCCCCTTATAGGTTTTCAAAGTTAAGCTTAAAACAAGTAACTAAAAACAAAGTTTTTCTATATACCTAATAGACAGACAATCCTCAAATGTTCAGAGATCTTCAGAATATGGCATTTAAAATGTTTAATTTAAAAGGTTTTTGTGATAGAGAGACATGGCAGCTACTGGCAGCACCCTTATTTCCTCCAAAGAAGATGGATGGGCACCGAAGTACCTCCACCCAGAACTTGCTTCAAACATGGCAATGCCAGCAATAAGAAAAAGCTCCCTTTCATCTCAACTGCTACCAAGACCCTCTTCAGACCATGGACATCAGGACACTGAGAAATTAATTGCCTCATTTTGCCTAGACAAGGTAGACTCCCACAAGTTCCCACTCCACAGGAAAGTCTGTCAGATCTTCTGGACCTGGTAGTAGAAGACTGATGCTGCCCTAAGACCTCTTCCCTCAACAACCATGCAGGACCCTGGGGTAGCTGACTAGGTAATCAGCAAGTAAATCTCTGTCATTTTTAATCACTAACTTGGGTAAAATTTATCCTTTTCAGAACTCTGATGCTGTTTGATGACCAGGCTAGTAGTAGCTTTGTCAGTTTAACAGCAGAAACCAAGGCTTCTGTTGCCTTCTCCATTCTCTGTGTAAAATTCAGATCACAGGCCTCACTCTGCTAGAGCAAACATTAAGTCTAGATGCAGTTTACCTTGCTACCAGACTCAAAAAAAGAGATAAACTCACAAAATATATTTCAATGTAACTTTTTATGATTCCTTTATTTAAGGAACTCACTTTGCAGTGACTGCTCTCAGTGTTTAGCCACCTGTATCTCTTAGTGAATTAGATAAAAAGAAGGTGCTTTAATGTTTGCTTATGTGAAGATAGGAAAGCTTAAGTGGTGATAAGGAAAAAGTGATTTGAGATATATGAAAGAATAAAAAATGTTCCAGATTTTTCTTTCACTATGCTGCTGTTTGTTACATTAAGATTCCAACAGTTCATAGCCCTCACATTAATTGATGGAATTCTGATAAGCTATTAATGGCAGAGTACTAAACATCATACTACCAACAAGCTCAGGACTTTAAATTCCCTTTGGTTGTTCTCTAACTATAACTATAGGTGCTTCTCATTGTGCTAAAAATATCTGTCACAGTTTTCTGGATAGAAAAAGAGTGTTAATGTTTTCAACCAGAATCATTTCTGGGTCCCCTATGACTCAAAGGTGTGAGTTTTTAAAATGTAAATTTCAGTATGGATTATAAACAGTGGGAATGCTAATATCTCTAAAATGTATCTTCTCACAAACTCAAAGAATTCTTGTAAGCTCCAGGGAGTCAACTTAGACTCACCTGCACAGGTCAGATACAACCATCAATTAAGTATGGTCAATCAACAGCCTAAGCCACTTTACCTTTCCCTGGTTTTAGGACTCCACTCCCTCAATTACCAGGGCTAAGAAAATAAAAATTTTCCCTTAAATTTTTATCCTCTGCTCTGACAACATTTTACCAGGTCCAAACAGTACCAGATGGTCTCCAAAGAGTTTGGACAGGAGTAAAACAACCAGCTATCCCAGGATGCCATCTCAACATCCTAGCCTTCTCAGGTCCCCCCAAAATGCCAACACCCCCCAGGTCAGCAGGAAGCAGTCTCAAGAACTTGGTGCCCTCATTTGCACCTTACCTGCTACCTCTTTCTAATTCCTCACCTTTTTATAATAAACAAAAGGGAAGAATATTAGCATTCAGGCACCAGCATTGGCCTGCCCTTTGGGACCTGGCAGGATACATGCATGCACTTGTCAGTATTCAGGCAGTTATGCTGGCTAGCCCAGGGTCCTACGGTCCCTACATCACTACATAGTCTGTGCACATGCACTACATCCCCTCATAAAAGGCAGGCCACGCCCACCTTCCCTCTTTTCTTCTCTCATCAGCTCTTGTCTCCAGGGGCTGGACTTTGAATCTCTTCCTTCTCTCTCACCCTTCCAATAAACCCTCCATGTGAGCTGGGTCACATGTCTGCTCTTGTCTGCCATTTTTAAATTATAACAATTAGTTCTGACACAGGGCGGGTGGCTTTTCCTGGAGGGCCAGAATTTAGCCTAAGATAAGGTAATTAGCCTCTGCAGTCTCTCCACTGCACTGAAATTTTAATCAATCAGTCTCTGCAGACAGATTCTATTGTGTGATGTCTTGTTCACATTGTGACAAATAAAGCTTGTTTGGAGCCAGAGGACTAGTTAACCATAGAGATTTGGAGGAATGTAGAGAGTTGGACAGGAAGTGGTAAGTGGGGGCTGAGACAGGATTTTAGCCATTTTGATCAGAGGAGCAGAAGTAGGAAGTCACTGGTGGCTGCTCCTCTGCTTCTCTGATCTTTCAGGTTTTTAGACTGATATATGACTCCTGGTTTTTATTGATAAGATCAATTAGATTCATGCTTTAAGATTACTTTCAGGGGTTTTCTGTTCTCCATTTACAGCCAGAGGCAGTTTTTTTTCAGGAGTTTTTGTTCACACAGATTATCATTGTTGAACTACTCATTGCCTATCCTATAAACAAATCTAATAAATACTTCTTATAATATAGCTACATTCTGTTGGTTATGTTCCTCTAGAAAACTCACCCTAATATACATACAGGAAAGAATATGTCAGAACACTGTTTGTTTGAAGCAAAGAACAGA
>LZPO01035599.1:26786-37227 GCA_001675575.1 Neotoma lepida | reverse complement strand
AAAGCTGAGTGGCCAATAGCTCGGAGGCAGAGATAATAAGTAAGAGAAGAAATCAAAGCAAGAGAGAGAGAGAAAATGAAGGAGAAAGAAAGGAAGACACCTGGGGCCAGCCAGCCAGGCAGTTACCGGCCAGACATGGAGTAGGACATATANAAAGGTAAAAATCCCTGAGGCAAAATATAGATGAAGAGAAATAGATTAAATTAAATTATAAGAGCTAAGATAAGCATAAGATAAGGCTGAGCATTGATAACTAAATTATTAGTTATAATAATTAATAATTATTATATTATAATAAGTCTCTGTCTTTATTTGGGAGCTGGTTGGTAGCCAAAAGAAAGCCTGCTACATATAAGAGCTGTTTATGCACAGCAAGCACCACAAAGAGATGAGTTCATTCTAAATATCAAAATGCTACTCCTACAGCTCTTACATGAAGGGTTGCTATTTTCTGACTCACCTGTTTGCTAAAGTTCACAGTTATCAGTGATGGAATTGTCTGTAAAATTCATGATGGTATAACATGTCTCTAATTTTAAGCAAAAAAAAAAAAAGAATAAAACTTTACTGAGTCTGAGCTGGATATGATAACACAAGCTGATAAGCCCAGCACTCTGTCACTCTGGTGGATCTGGTGGTGATAGGAGACACAGGGCTTCAAAGCCAGCCTGAACTACATAGTTCATGTGAGATCAGTCTGTGCTTCATGAGACCTTGTCCCACAAAGGTAGAAAATAACAAAAAGAAGAAAGGAAAACAGAAAGAATAAAAGAATGTATTGAATCAGACACACTATAAAAGAAAGAATTAGAAATGAGACATAGAAGGATTCATGCCTGTCCTGTCTTGTTAGACATAATAAAATTCTTGAACATAAAAGTATTGAACATGATATTAGGGGAAAATGCATGCGTGAGTGTATATTAAAACATATGGTTATACTTGAAGATATTTTGAAAAAATTTTCCCCTAGTTAATAATCAGNAAAACCATAAGGGGGAAGTCATTAGTTACATGTTATTGATGAACAATCTGGAGAATAAAGGTGATTAATTTTTCTGAACACATATAGCTAAAAAATATTAAAGTCAGGATCTGCTTTTAATGTTCTTCCCTCAACACTTCCCAATTCAAGAATTGTGAAAGTCATGAATGTCCAAATACAGAAAGAGGTGAATGTACAAGCATTTCACTTGAAATCAGATGCATAAGAATGTGAGATGTACATATATATATATATATATATATATATATATGCCATCAGTTTGAGAGGAAGTTGAGATGGTACATGGAAAGAGATGGAGGGAAAAGGCATAGAAGGGGTTGGAGAGAGGACAGAGAAGGAGGAAGTCATATAGTGTTTTAATTAAAAATAACTTACTATGTAGCTGAGGATGATCTGAAATAATTTGTTCTCCTGCTTCCACCTTCTAAGTGCTAGGATTATAAGCAGGTGCCACCATACTTGGCTCTAGACTTATCATTTTCTTAAGACATACTTAGAAAAAAATTAAGCAACTTTCAGAAATTTAACCATAAATTTTACCAATATAATATAATTACATGACCAATATAATATAATTATATCATTTCTCCCCTTTTTATTCTTTCCTTATGAACCTTATGAACCTTCCCATATACTTCCCCTTGCTTTCTTTCAAACTCATGTCCTTTTTCTTTATTTAATGTTGTTTTCAACAATTTACTATATAAACAATTTAATTATATAAACAATTATATAATTAATATATACTCATAAAAATATATAAATATATATTCCTAAGTGCAAAATACAACCTGCTCAGCCTGTATACTGTTACTTCTTTGTCTGTTTTCATGGCTGACTGTGTAGTATTGGATAAGCAATTTGTGTTCTCTTCCCTGAGGAAGACTTTCTCTCTCTCTCAGCATTCCTTGGTTGCCTGTAGTTCTTTGTGTAGGGTTGAGGCCTCATGGACTTCTCTCTCAACACTATCTACATTATCATGTCTAATGTTGTTGTCCTAGTTCACCTCTCATTTATGCAGTCATGTTGGTGGGACTTTACGGGCATAGCATCTGACATTACTAGAAGACACAATCTCACTACAATCTCCTCTGTCCTCTGGTTCCTGTAATTTTGCACCCCCTCTTCTGCAATGTTCCCTGAGCCATAGGTTCAGGAGTCATGTTGTAGATGGATATATCCATTGGGACTGGACTCCATAATAGCATTTTGTGTGCCTGTGGGTTTGATTAATTGTCTCCATCTATTATAAAGATAAGTCTCCTGTACGAGGGGTAAGTACACCTATCTGTGGGTATAAGGACAAATATTTAGAATTATGTTGGTTTAATAAAGTAGCATTTGTAGGTTATCCAAGAATCATGACTTTACTAGCTAGAGTACTGGCTAAGTTTCCAGTACCAAGTGTGATTTCCCTCTTGCTGAGTTAGTTGGTCTTAAGTCCAATTAGAGAGCTGTTGATTACAGCTAAGGTATACATGCCACTATTGCTCCATAAGTGTTAAGGTGGTTATTGCTGTGGTTTATAGGCATCACAGCTGCGTAGGACTGTTGGCTGTTTCCCTTCTTTCTGAGCTTGCATCACACCATCTGGTACAATGAAAGTTAGTCCTCAGGAAGCAGGAAATGAAAGGAAAATCTTGAGAAGGAGGCTTTCAAGTAAGGTCCAGTCAGAGTCTTCTGGGCCCTGTGTCTGAAGTACACGGTGTCCTGAGCAATAGGGACTTATCTTCCATCTGTTGGGGAACAACTAATGGATAGCCTGTAATGTTTGGGAATTTTGTGGACAACTCTAACCAACAATTCAAAAGGGTATGTCTCATGCATGTTGCTAAGGTTTTTGTTTAATGGTCTTTGGCTCTTGGAGGGAGTATTTCTGGCCCAGATAAGAAAATTTCATTTNTATATATATATATATATATATATATATGTATAATTACATCATGCCTTTAATCCTAGCAGTCAGGAGGCCTTGGCAGAAAGATCTCCTTGAGTTCAAGGCAAGCCTGGTCTATATAGTGCCAGTCAAGGGCTACCTAGTGAGATGCTGTCTCAAAAATATCAAGCAAACAAATAAATGACATTCTTTTAAAAGAAATATAATTCTGGTCTCAGTAATTTGTTTTCATAGTTAAAAAAAAAAACTTAGATCCTTTAAGGACTGAACTGCAAACTCAATTCCAATTCCTGAGTAACATTTTTATTCTAAATAATAGAAAGAGATTAAAATTGTTGGGTAAAACAATACTTACAGTGGATATTAAAAGCCTATCTGTGTGTCATATACAATATATTTTCTGCTTTTTCTACGTATATTTAAAGTAAACAGAGTCTGAGGAGAACTAACTGCTAAGCCAGCCACACTCTCCATGTCTTCTGCCTTAGACACCCATCTGAAACCCAAAAGTGGCTCCATAAATCTTTGTTACATCAAATAAATGATAGTTTTTTTTCTCTCGAATACAGTGCTTTAGTTGTATGTGGTGGCAAAAATATGCAAATTTTGTCCAACTAGACTTATGAGTTTTTTTTTCTTAGTGTCTACCATAGTTTTAGGTTTTGGAGCAAAATACACTAAAAAAGAATCAAAACTGTGTCCGCAAGCTATTGTTTTTTGTTTTTTGTTTTTTTTTTCACTTCTGTGCATTTTTTCGAAATTTTAAATTTCAGACTCTCTTCTCTTCTTGTTGGAATGACACCACTGTCTGCTTACCAGACACTGCTAATGATGTCCAGAAGTTACTATCTATGGTGAGGGATCACATTNTGCCCGTGGGAATAACACCTACGGTGAGGAACTNCTTCCTGTTCTTAATTTCCATACTTAACATAAAAACTCGCTATCCCCAGTGAAGGAAAATTATGGCTACAAAGCAATAGGGATATGCAAATTTCAGCCAAATATTTGCATCATAAGTAGCAAGTAATTCTAGAAGTCTTTAAATAGAGAATTATAGTACACATCTAGAAAGCTACCTAACCTAGAAATAGACTGCTGTTTTTGAATTGCCATGGTCTATCTGAAGAGATGTCAGCCTGAGGGCCAAGCATTNTTGGCAAACATGTCAGCCTTTGTCAGTTGCACTTAGTTTTCATTCCTTTCTTTCCAAGCTTTAAAACGCAAAAGACTTAAAAAGTCCTACATACAACTACATGAATTATCATGTGACACCTTTTCGTGATCACTAATTGTTGTTGTTTGTTTGTTTGTTCTTTTGGAGGGCCTGCTACCCAGCTCCCAAATAAATCACTCACAGAAGCTTATTCTTAATTAGTTAGGCTTGTTTCTAGCCAGTTTTTCCTAACTTTAAATTATCCCTTCTGCCTTTTGCCTCTGGGCTTTTTCCTTCTCTTCTCTAATCTTACTTTCCCTCTTACTCCATGGCTGACTGTGTAGCTGGGTGGCTGGCCCCTGATGTTTTCCTCCTTCCTCTCTCATTCCTTTTACCTCTTTTTTTCCTCCAGATTTCTCCCTCCATATACTCTTTCTGCCTGCCAGCCCCACCTATCCTTTCTCCTGCCTTGCCATTGTCATTCAGCTCTTTATTAGACCAATCATGTGTTCTAGACAGGCAAAGTATCACAGCTTCACAGGATTAAACAAATGCAACATAAAGAAAAGTAACACATCTTAAAATAATATTCCCCAACAACAAATCATCTGTTTACCTCAATCTGAGAGCTTTGTACCATTATATAGCAAAGACAACCATATTTCAGCTCTTTCTTGAGATTCCATAACTCTTTATTCACATTTGTGGGACTTATATTGCACTTATGCCAGTGCTTAGCACCCTTCTTTAAAAAGTGTCACTTTGTTAATACATAACATTTTTGTTTGTGTCTGTTTCCTATTCAGTATGTTGCTTAATGAGACAAATGCCTGTTTTGTTTTGTGTATGAAATTTTGCTTAGAGCCATCATTAAACTTAATAATTAGACTATTTGTTAATGCTTAAAATTAAAAAAAGAAGCAAGCAACTGTTCATTGACCTGCACTAATTAAATGCAGAAGTACTAGGTTCTGAAACAGTTCAGTCATAATGTGTAGAAGCACCTATTTAGTTTTTTTTTTTATTTCTAGATAAAAATTTTTTGAAGCCTTTAAATCTGCATTTTTTGCTACAGTTTTGACCCATGAAGCTCCATAATTCCCCGGCAACATTTTGCAAAGCATTGGTTTCTGGTTTTATTTAATATGCTCAAATCAGATTTAGCAGAATTCAGGCTAGTTCCAGCACATCAGGCACAAATAGTCTCTTTGATCTTTTTGCCACTTTCAAGAAACATCTGTATCTTTGTAGTAGACCTGGCAGGATGGACCAAACATTTGTGAAAGGACACTACCATGCAAGAGATGATAGAAAGTTGTGACTGGACAGCCAAGTGCTCTTGTTAGAGACCTCAAGAAGGAGAGCAGGATGTAGGGCTTATAAAGATGGAGTCATTTTCAGGACTTGACNTTCAAAGGGGACCTATTCATTCCAGCTGCTGATTGAACAGACACAGAAGGGTCGGCTTTGTTTCTAGGGCTGTCCAAACACTTGACAAATAAGAAAACTCACAACCAAACAATTCATACTCCATGTTTTCTTTTTCCAAGATGACGCTTAAAACTTTCTTTGTCAAAATCTCTTTGTTGTTTTGCATTTGTTCTGACGGTGAGAGATAAGATTCTACTCTGTGTATAGTCAACATATATTAATATGTTGGTGCATGTAGTGAAAATGGTCAAGTCCTACATCTGCCCTGCCCCCATCAATGTTCACTAGTCCTCCGCACCGTCCACTGCTCCTGTTGCGTNCTTGAACTGNATTGAACTTATTTTGTACTAGTTGAATGCTAGAGTGTGCCAAGTAAAACAGCATTCAAACACTTTTCCTTCTTAGTGGTGTTGCAAAGGACAAGATGGCAATTCTGAGGGCTGATTACCAGGAAGGCAGTGAGCACCAACATGGAGATATGGTTAAACTGAGCTTCACCTACCATGTCTTCTGATGCTCAGTGGTTTACTTTCCCAAGCAGGTGGAAATGCACTACTGAATGAAAGAGAAAGCAGAGGGGCAGATGACAGAGAGCAGAAGTTTTCAATCTTAGCGCCGTCCAGGTTTCTAGCACATGTTGGAGATTGAGTGTTCTGTGAAGCCCAAAAAGCATGAACTGAACAGGAGTTTGAGCCAAAACTCCTGATGGCTGATTGAAAACATTTCCAGGCCTTGGAAATACAGCCGAATAGGAATTCCTATCATTTCTGGAAAAGCCAGGCAAACCAAGATGTTCTGAGAACCCAACTCCCTTTCTAGCATGAGAGACAAAACAGATAGTTTAGGCAGCCCGTGTTCAAAAATAAGTCAGTTTCAGAACTTAAAACACTCAAGCAGAAAAAGTGTTGTAGAAAAATCTCACAAAATTCTGAATTCTCTCTTAAACTTGAATAGTTGCATCTGGACATGCATGTGCATGTATACATCAATAAAGTTGTGTTTATTACTTAAAACATAGCATAGAAAGCAAAATAATTAACCCAGGTTCTAACTTGTCTCTCTTCTTTAGACNTAGAAATTGTTTTACAGTTTCAGGACAGAATCACTATAGATCACAAAATGATCTTTAAGGCAATTTCTATCCTGATGGACACATTACGCTCTATTTTATCAAGTTNATTAAAGTGTAGTTAAAGTATAACAAAGTAAATGCNTTTGACGTGTACAGTTATATGAGTTTTGATAGGTGCACATACCGTGAAACCAGCAGTGTTGTCCAAGGGCAGAACATTTTCTTCACCTCCAGTGGATGCCTGTGGTGCCTCTGGAGTCACTCCTTTCCTCTATTTCCACTCCAGACAACTCTTGGTCTGTTTTCTGTCAACATAAAGGAGTGNGTATTTATGCAAACAGATTACACAGTACATCCTCTTTCATGTCTGGTCTTATTCATTTGAAATAATGACTTTTGAGGCTCATGTATGTAGTTGCATGCATNGATAGTTTCTTCGTTCCAAGTGGTAATGATTTTGTTTTTAATCTGGCATCTGCTGATGAACATCAGGGTTATTTCTAGTTTTGATTTATTGCAATTAAATCTGCCATGAACATGCACATACAACTTTTTCAGATATCTATTTTCATTATTCTTAGGTAAATACTTAAGAGTAGAATGACTGGTTAGGTTAGTTATATATCTAAAATTTTAAGATCTCAAATTACTTTCCCAAACTGGCTACCAATTTTACAGTCCTATCAGTATACAAGAACTCCTCTTCATCTTCACCAAATTTATTCCTTTTAATATTTTCAGTTTCAGACAGTCAAATGCATGTATAATAATGTATGCATAGTTTACTTTTATCTACATTCCTTGAAAACGTGGNGTCAAAATATTTTCATGGGTCTGTAGCCATTGCTTTACCTTTTTGTGTGAAGTCAGTAAAAATTATCATTTTTATATTCTATCCTATTGTTTTTTTTTAACTGTGGATAGAAATCCTTTGGCAGATACACATATTACAAATATTTATTATATGTTTTTACATGTTTCTGTTTTTCTTATTAATTTGCTTTTGAATTAGCATATAAAGCAACAGGTTTCCATATGACCTTTTTACATAATCTTAGTTTTATATGATTCTTTCCACAAGCACACTCTTCTTTCCTATCTCCCCAAACTTCCAATATAATATTTTCAAATTCCATTCATTGTCTTGGAAATCTTATAACTTCATTTTTCTTATCAGCTGAATAAAATCCTCTTATGTGTGCATATCATGTTTTCTTTGCATTTGTGTATGCACATTCATGTGAATGAATGTATATGTAGTTGTGTATCCATATGGAGCCCAGAGTTCAACCTCAGGTGTCATTCCTCAGTACCCATCCACCTTATTTTACAAGATAGAGTCACTCCATGGGATCTGGTGCTCACCAATTCAGTTAGGCCAGATAGCCAGTGAGTCCTAGGGTTCTGCTTGTCTGTGCCTATGTAAAATTATAAGTGTTTTCCACTGTGTCTAACTTTTTATGGGTGCTGGTAACTGAANTNAGGTCCTCAAACTTGTTTNGTAAGCAGTTTATTAACTNAGCCTTCCTCCTAGCCCTATACCATATTTCATTATGCTTTCATCTATTGAAGGCATGTATACTAATCCTATTGTGATACTATTGTAAATACAGCAGCAATAAACATGAATGGGTAAGTATCTCTGTAGTAGGATAAAAGTTTTTTGGGCACATGCTCAGGATGTGTAGAATGTAGAACTACACATATCATCTGGTAGTTCTACCTTTAANTTTTGAGACTCTTCCATACTGTTTTCCATAGTGGTTGCACAAGTTTACAATCCTACCATGTAAAGAGTGAGATAGTATCTCATCTACAGAACTTTTTTTTTTCCTTACAAATTGATGGCACTGCAGGTGTGGCTGGGTTAGCCCGTTTGTTGGCTTTCCTCTGTTACCAGCACCAACTAAGCCACATCCCAGATTGTGTTTTATATGAATGCTTGACAGCATGTACAGAAGGCACTAAGTATTCAGACTTGAGACACTGGTAGATCTCATTGTTTTCGAGACCTTGCTGCAAGCATTGAGCTGACTTTGGAACAGACNGTGCAGAAAAAAAATGGCGCATAAAACTTGCTAGAGTCTTAGCACAATTCAAAGTGATAGCTCCCAGGTATAACAGCAACTATTTATTCTCCACAGAAATGTATTTTCAAGAAAAAGAAAGGCAANGTCAATTTCCATTAGGAGTAGCTGATCTCTTAGCCCTCTCTGAGCATCAAAGACAATGAGTAGAGTTGTGTTCTTTCTTGCTGGAATACTCAGTGAGAGCTTGAATGACTGAGGCTCACTCATGGGTTTTGTGTCCCCAGTTAGCATATTAATCTATATTACACGGAAATTGGAGAGAAGATTCAGGAATGAATGAGCATGCACCTATCTTCCCTGAATTCTTTATATTTACTTGGCGAAGGCATAGTAATTAAGTTCATTAGTGTTTTCTTGAGTGTTCANTTTAGTAAATGATTTCCACATGGAACTCTGTGTTTCTTACTGNGCTACATTGTGTTTTTATTGATTTGTAGATTGACTTTCTACTTGTTTTATATTATTTTTTTCTNCTTCACGTTTCTCTAATATGTCTCAGGAAATTGGGCCATGCATCTATGTTTCATTTGTCTGCACTAATGACTAAGACAATGACAGGCAGGTAGTTGGCTCTCAATAACACAATTGGATATTTAGTATTGTTGTGCACAAGTTCTTTACTTTTCTGATTTCTGCACTTTTATTTTTATTTTATTTATGATTCACATAAGTCATTCTTACTTTTTAAGAAAATATATCCTATTATTTCTTCCTTTATTTATAAAAGAAAAATCCTTTTCTTGCTTTCTTCTACTATATTATTCTCTCTTCTAACATGAATTTTATTCCATTAAAACAGTGATCACTCATTGTCATTTACCTCTAGATTTCATTTTGATAATTGCCNTTTTAGTGCTACATACTTACTTAATAACAAATATGTCCTTAAATATATGTCTGCCTAATGGATAAAAATAATCTAAATTCTCCCTTTTATGATATGTAAAAACACTGATACTTGTAAATCTCATTACACTTGTTAGTAACCAGCATTTTCTGATGAACCCTTCTGTACTTCTCAAGACNTTAAGACTAGCTGAAGCCTCACCCTGCTTAACTATACAACTGAGACAACTGACCTGATTAAAAGCTCTTTATTCCTTAAAGAGTCAGAGGAGCTCATCCAAGTCTTGAATAAGTTTCTGGTCTCAGTTACACCACATTACCATGCATACGCTTCGTGCACATGCAGAAACATCGGGAAGAGTCCCATTCTTCTTGATGTATCCACTTCTATAGCCTCTGAAGCATCTTTGTGGGTCTCACTAGAATTTATTGATGGAGTTGAAGACTGGTTTTGAATAATCCCACTGTTAGAGGAAGTCGTTTCTCTTCTTGCTTTGTTTCATATCCATTCTTTGTCCTGAAATGGGGCACTCTCCTGCCTCATTTCATGTATGTCTTTGGAGCCATATTTTATACATCTATCATCATCTCAGTATAAAATTATTTGTATACAATTGTACATACAAAATCATAGCAACACTGAATGATGTCACTCACTACAACATGGACTCCCTGGAGAGGATTAATTTGGACAGGTTATCATTTTCTCTAAGCTCCACACTCCTTAGTCTTTTAACACAGCACAGCATACTGCATGAGTATGATTAGAACCCATGAAATTATCCTTTGTTATTCTTACCATCACATTCATTTGTTTCTTTGTATTATGAACACAGCATATATTTTATTAACCCAAATACTCCAGAATTTACCAAATCCAACATCGTTTTCCAACTCACCAAACATGTTTTTATTTTGATGATGGGAAATATGACGTTCAGAA
>LZPO01035598.1:0-12414 GCA_001675575.1 Neotoma lepida | reverse complement strand
CACATGTATTGCATCATGTCACTTTGTTACAGTCTTGATTTTCAACATATAACATGCCCACGTTCTGTGCATGTCCTCATACCAACATGGACCCAGTGACTATTGCTGGAAATACCATGGCTCTCACTTGAGAGTTATGCATGTTATGAATTTCAGAGTTCTTATCATACATTCAAAATGTTCCAATCTCCTAAAAGCAAAATGGATTCATTACATAAAGCAAAGATTTTTACTATTTCCCTGCATTATTTGTCAACATGTAAAAAATAGTATATATTNTGATTCCTTTAGAATGTTTGATTTTAAATATTGCTATTTCATTTGCTGACATGAGTATTTTCAGAAAAAGCCATTAAATGAATTTTGTCTTGGGATTAGGACAAAATTTCTAGTAGCCTTTAAAATGGGCCTAAATTTACTTCTGCCATTTTTTATTTATATATCAGAATGGTCTCAGAAGGGCTAGATGTAAAATAAAGCTCTTTATCAACTCCAAAAAAAATTAAAGATATTGTATATTCTCCAGTATCAAATATTCAGCTAATGTTTATTTTTTATGGCAAATTAAAAAAAAAAAACTCACATATAAAGAAACATAATCTACTTGGTGAGCTCCAATCCAGTGAAAGAACCTATCTCAAA
Organism: Neotoma lepida; assembly: GCA_001675575.1. Lineage (NCBI taxonomy): Eukaryota > Metazoa > Chordata > Mammalia > Rodentia > Cricetidae > Neotoma > Neotoma lepida. The sequence continues at coordinate 11,772 of LZPO01035598.1, read as the reverse complement.
CAAGGAGGGCAAGGACTGTGGAACAGCACACCAGGTCACACTCTGGTCCCTACCTCATATATACACATACTCTCCCCACATGAATATGCACACATGTATATGAAAAAGTGAAACATAAAAACAATAAGCAAAGAATAAAGAGAAGGGCTGGAGAGATGGCTCAGTGGTTAAGTGGTTATTTCTTTTGCAGGAGACCTGAGTTCAATTCTCAGCACCCACATGATGGCTCAGAACTGTCAGTGTCTCCAGTTCCAGGGGATCCAATGTCCTCTTCTGACTTCCACACACACTAAGCACATACATGGTGCACATATATAGAAACAGGCAAAATACTTACATGCATAAAACAAATAAATCTTTTTTTTTTAAGTTTGAAAAAAAGAGCAAAAAGAATTTAGTAATACCTGAGATGGAAAAGGGGCAAAATTAAGATCAGAAATTTTTTTATAAAAGTATGAAGTCCTCTCAATTTATTCATTTGTATATGAGCATGAGTGTCAACAAATACCATATAGGAATAAAAAACGAAAAAAAATGGGTCTGAAGTAGCAAATTTTCTGAAAGGTTTATCATAAAGAGGTGGCATGATCAATTAAAATGACTATAGCAATTTAGGGAGTTCAAACCAGTGTTGAGGCATCATCCATTCAGTCTGTTAACTACCATGGCTAAGAGATAAGCTGTGCGTATGAGGTTTAAAAAGAGCTACTAAGCTGTAATGACCACAGGTCATATGTCTTTGTGGTAGATGGTGGTCCTGACATGACTCCAAAGGGTGATTTTACACCTTGACAGAATGAGAAAGATGGGTCAAAGATGCCATGCTCAGCAATTTGGCCTGTTTTATTGACTGCTAGCATATGTAGCTGAAATGTCTCAGCTTGATTGGAATTCTTATCAGGGTAAATTTCTACCCATGTCCATAACAGCATCTGTGCCTACAGTGCTGAGAAGGGAAAGATGTTATCTTGATGGTCTCCCTAGATCAGCAACATCAAACTGGATTCATTAGACTTGCAAGAAAATGACATAAAGCGAGGCAAAACTACATTTCAAAGAACTCTGAGTGTGGCTGCTGTGGGGGAGGTGGTGATCTGTAGACATGCAAGCTTAGAAGCTGTGGAAGGAACAGAGCTGTGCTTCTGAATATCACCATGGTTACAGTCTATAAAAATAATGAGGAGAGAAAAATAAGAGCACTGGAGTTTGAACATTTTTTTTCACTCTTTGACTGGTTTTTATCTATTTGTCTGATAAAATGAAAAGCTCCCTTGCTTTAGAGTTATCTTGATTTAAGAAAAGACCCAAATCAAATTATAATTTTTTTCTTAAATGCTCATTGCTAAACATGCAACATTGCATGTTTCCTCTCCTCTATATGCATCCACGCTTAATGAATCATTGTAAAATTTAAGTCATTTTTAGTCTGACTGCTGAGCTACAATCAAGATTCAGTGATGACTTTCTGTCTTTCCCCCACACATTGCTCCTTAGGCTCATTGTCACTGATGTAATGGCACTGGTTCTTGAATTTCAATGTCTCGTGCATCCAGCTGTGGCCATTCATTCACTCATTGAATTTGATGGTGTTAAGCACAATAAGAAAGATGACTTAATGGATTTTAATGTTGACTGCTATTGAAACTATTCTGCAATTTTCATTACCAAGAGAAATCCCTGCTGAAATGTTATTTCTGCTTCCCAAATGCTTCTGGTAAGCAGAGAGATGAGGAGATGCATTCCCACACCAGCTGTGTCAACTTAATTGAGAAAAACTAAGTGCCCATACTCAGTTTATCTTTGCTAAAATGTTCCACTTAATGCTGAAAGGACAAAGGCCATTCCATTTCACAGTCTAATGAAAACGGTTGACATTTCCCCAAGATTAGCATTCTTACACAGGATGAAAACTTGTATTTAAATATATACATATAAAATACGTATATATTTATATATATATATGTATTTCATAATGTTAGAATGTATCAGAGGGCATCAAGAACACATTGACATAAAGATTATTTTGAGCTGAGAGCAATTAAGAAGCAGCAGACACAGAAAAGCCCTTTGTTCTTCCTGAATTTGCCTTAAATATATGGACATAAATCTCATGAAGATGTGTTACCAGATGTGGTTTTACACTGTTAGTTTAATCAGCTCTTGAGAGGAAACTGAATAACAAATGTTATAACAACCTTTGTTTTCCACTAGTTTGCCTAATATAATGGCCTCCCTACAATTTACCATCCCTAAAAGCCCATTATAAAATAGCAGAGAGAAAATAAGCTTTTTGTTGTTGTTGTTGTTTGTTTTTTGAGACAGGCCTTCTCTATGTTCTTCCTACTGTTCTGGAACTCGCTCTGTAGAACAGGCTGGTCTCCAACTCACAGAGCTCTGCCTGCCTCTGCCTCCCAAGTACTGGGATTAAAGAAATGAGCAACCTCCATCTGGCTGAAAATAAGCTTTGTTAACGTACCCAGAGTATACTGAAAAAGAGTAACAGACATAGACATGATAGAGCCCCAAGCTCCTTGAATGGTGATGGCCTGCAGGATTCTCCATTTTCACGGTCCCCTAACTAGGTTAAAGTAAGTCCCTTTGTTTGAGATCGTTTGGTTTTTCTTCTCACCGTGCACTTGAGAACAGCTCTGGTTGGTTTAAGGTTTGTCCTGGTTATTATGATGAGCCATTGAACGTGCAATTTTTCAATTTCTTTTCTTGTCATTCTTGCTATGCAAATGAAGGAAGCTTCACATTATCAAGATGTAGCTAATTTGATTGATTCTCTCTTCTACAGTTCTATTGTTCTACCCTTTGAGTAAGTTGGAAATGGAGCCTTGGCTGTCCTATTTGTGGAGTGGGAGTTTTCTGGACCATACATTGGACTACTTTTGGTCACTCAATCACATTTTCTCCTACACACAAACACCCTATTTTTTATCAGTTATATGCAATTTATTACTTTTTTTTTTAAATGACACGTAAACCATTGGATGTAACAATTCTTTTGGACTTCACATCGTTTTTGTTGTGGTTTTCTTTCAATATATTATTCATTACTGCTCAGTTTAATTTTTTTTCCATACAGAGCCTTAGTCTCTTCACTGAATGACAAAAGTCAATTAATAGAGAGGCTATGTGATGAAAGGGAAAGTAGTTAAACCTTAGCGACTCAAGTGAGTCTTTTCTCTAAAATTTTGAATGTTGATTAATGGAAGAGAAAGCAAGTTTGTAAAGGACAGATTAAGGCATTTCATAGCTTCACATTCTCCACCTCTGGGTAACCAGTATTAAATGGCAGAAGAGTGATGTGTGCTGACTATTGGAGAGGTCTTATTTCACATCCACCCCCTTGTAAGTATTCTAAAGGCTTATGATTTTGAAGTGCAATTTTTTTCTTTAGAGATAGAATCTGGTCCATTTTGTAGCTCGAGATCAAATTTATGACCCTCTTACATCAACCTCTCCTGACTGCTGACACTCAGGTGTGAGCCGTCATGCCTAGCTAAAATTATTTTAAATTTGAGATTAAAAATAATTTTCATATTTGGAAGACTTTTTAGCTAAATATCTTTTTGCCACCTTTGGAATTTAAATATGTGTGTGTTTGGGATTATAAGAATATGTTTATATGCATGGGTATATTTATATATGTATTTGGAAGTCTATATCCTATGTATATATTTATATATATATGAGTATATGTATAAAGGTTATTATAGTTCAAATGCCTTTATACAATGAAGTAAAACAGATTCAATACTTTACTCAATGTATCCATTTTTAGTGAAATTTGCTCTTTGTCTCTTAATAAGATTCTTCATGTTATCACTTGTCTGTGAAAGATTTATTTCACCCAGAAATTTATGTCATAAAACTTTTTCCTAAAGCACCCACAAAAAGGATTATTTTCTTCATATTTCATGTCCCTTGTGTCATCATTTATCTCTGAATTGTCCTTGGTAAAATTCTGCAATAAAATAAGAAGCTGTGTAATAGTGAACATGTTCATTGAATTGACCAAGCCATTGTACCATCACTATACTCCAATAACATCTTGTATATATAAATATCTATGAAGGAGTAAAATAAAGCAAGTAAAAATTCTTATTGTAAAGACTATTAAATGGAGGAATGAAGCAGGGTCTTCAGGCAAAAAGAATAGGACATTGTTCCTAAGACTAGGCTGACTTGGTCCTTACCAGGACTCGAAAGAGAGCAGACAGTGGGCATGGGCCCCCTTGCACGTGGGCAGCCAAAATTAAATAGCAGAATACTCAATCCTTACCTGGGTCTTGATATTTGTATTGGTTACTTTTCTGTTGCTGTGATAAAATGCCATGACTGAGGCAAATTATAAAAGGAAGGGTTTATTTGGCTTAAGGTTCCAAAGGGATAGGAATGCATCATGGCAGTTAAGCGTGGCAGCATCCAGCAGACATGTTGGCTGGAACAAATCTGAGAGTTCACATCTGTAACTGCAAACAAGAAGCAGAGAGAATTAACTGGGAATNGTGAGTAGCTTTGAAGCCTGAGAACCTAGACACAGTGACATACTTCCTCTCCTCACCACCCTAGCTTCCCAGGATAGCACTACCAGCTGGGGACCAAAAATTCAAATGCTGGAGGCTATAAGGGACATTCTCATTTAAACTACCNCAATGATATTTTNGAAAGAAGGTAAGCAGAATGATATCAGTACACATTTTATTAACAACAACAACAACANCAACAAAATTCCAGACACTCAGATCTCGGAAGGAAGATGAGAGTTTAACGAGCTTTACCAGAGTGTTCAGTTACCATCTCTCTAGATTCTGAAGCAGTTCCTTGATAATGTGTCTTGTGACTCTATGATCATTGCTTGAGCAATTTGGAGTATATATCAAGAGAGTTGGAAAGAACAATTAGGGAAGAAAGTCACTAGCAAGAGAAGCTTGGAGGAGGCTTAGTTCCAAGGATCTCTGTGAGATAGCATTACTTACAAAGTGGACAAAAATATTGGCTGAGTAAATTAATAAAATAATGAACAACATCCAAGAGATACAAAAATAGAGAGCTATATAATTTTTCAGGAGTGACCTAGTACTTCCAGTATGGTTATTCAAGAATGTTTCATAAAACGGTTGGCACATGAATTACAAATTGTAGAACACAGAGACTGTAAACCACGTGTAAAGGAGAAGAGACAATTAGTGAACAAAAAGAGCACAAAGAATGTCACAGACATAAGCAAATAGGGAAGTGATAGGCTACAAGAAGTAGCAATATTTTTGTTTTAATCTAAGGCTTTTTGGAAGGTTAATAAAGTAATTTGGAATGAGTTAATAAAAGTGACTTAAGCTCCTATGTACAGATTTTGATGATTCAAATATAAATGTCTGTTTGTCATCTTTTAATTTGTTCATATTCATATTAGCCAGATATCATTTTATTAATTTTACTCATGAGAATATAAATCGTAATTCACTGCTGTTACCAAAAGGAGGAAAAATCACTTGCCTGACTATATTTTTTAACNTGGCAGTTTCTGAAGCAAGCTGTCTTGTTTCTTTCTGTCTGTCTATCCATACATGCAACATACAACAAACACAACAGTACACACAAACCACGTTGAAGTTTTTAGTACTGCGTGTATTGATCTCTGTTCCTGGCGCGATTTCAGCATCACAGCTTGCAATATTGTGAATCATAGCCTGCCTTTTCATTTTATTCTTTATTTAGTCCTATAATTATCTAAATGAGCTTTGAAATTATGAGTTGAAGCTTCAGACTAGTCTCTGACTCTGCTATTCCATGTTTAAACTTGGTTCAATACTTTATGTGCCTAAAGAGAAAAGAGCAATGTAACTTCAAAGACAGAGTCCAAATTCCCACTGCCTACCATTTTACCTCCTTTACCCAAGGAGTAACCACTGTCCTGAAAATGAGTCATTTCTTGACGTCTATTTTTGTTCTTTGCTTGTCAGTACCTTCCAAATAAAGACCAGCATGAAACCTCTCAGTCATTCCTCGGGATTTGTGGATGTTCAAGTGATCCCCAAGGATACCAAACAAGTTCCTTCTATGGAATGGCATAGTATTTACACATAACACAGGCATAGTCTCCATACACTGTCAAGTATCTTAGATTACTTTAAGAATACCTGATATCATATAAATGCTGTGTAAATAGCTTTATTGTTTATTGTTTGAGGAATAATGACAAGGAAAAAATCATGACATATTCAATACAGACGCAATTTAGGAAAAATTTTAAATTCATCCTTGGTTAAATACAAGGTGCAGGGAAAATGGAAGGCTAGTTGTGCTTGAATAAATGGACCATATCTCAGTGACAGAGACAGAACATCATAACAGAGTATGAACTACTTCAAAAAGAGGCTGTTAAGTGGGTACATAACAGATTTAAGAATCATGTTTAGTTAAAATGTGACTTAAATGAGACCATTCTGAATTGCTTACAATAGGAAGTAGGGATGATTCTGTTATTGAATATTTAATAAATATTATTGACAAGGAAGTAANAGGGCAAGACTGTAGTTAGGAAAGAAGAGTCACTCATTTTGGACAAGAGAGAGGATGTCTGGTTATGCCTGTGATATGAAAAATGTTCCTAGTTTGCCTTTTTCCTCAACATAAGCTCAGAATTGCTGTTTAACCTATTGGTCACAGGCTAATGATCACAGAGTGGCATTGTCTGATATTGCTATTAATGTTCTATGATACTATTTTTGTTCCATAGACGAACATAAAGGCTATCTTATACACCTTAAAAATGACTTCTGTGACGACTCCAGCTTTATTCATCTATTTCAAGAGCTTTTCCTTTCAAATATCAACATATTCACATAAATATGAACATACATATGTGTGCCATTTATGCTACATGTGATTTTGACAAATCTGTATTTAAATAAATTTAATTGGTATATGCATGTTTCTTAACAACTTGCTTTCTAAAAGTTATTCCTGATGCTCAAACTGAAAAGTCGCCAGTTTTCTTGATGTGCAGCAGACTCACCGTGAGTTTAACAGGAGTGTCTGGAATCTTTAGACAACCTGGATATGTAATGAGACATTTTTTTCCCATTCAATACTTTGGATTGGCACATGGTTTGTATATANCATGTGTTATTTTCCCAGTGAATATTGAGTTTGTTGCTTATTGAATCATGGTAAGCCTTTACTACATGCCCATGTTTTGGACACAAATTATATATGCAGTCCATGAATTGTCTTCTTTCATTTGCAGTGGTATATACTCAGGATTTAAAATTTAAATGTGATGAACTACACTGGCCTTTTCCTTTATTGCTTTTGTTGTTTGTGCCTTAAAAAACTCCTACCCCATCCTGGTGACATGAATATTTGCTTAATTGACATCTCTATACTTATGACTCAGGTAATTGGTGTCTTCAGCAATAGGATCTTACTGTCAAATTCTGTAGAGTAACCAAGAGAAATGGCAATAGCCTATAATGTTTGGAGGAGGGATTGTCTATGGAACTCTACAGGCCAACAAATCAAAAAGAGGTAGCTCATTCCTGGTACTATTTTTTGCTTTGTTTGTTTGTTTGATTGATTTGGTATTGTATTATGTCTAGTTAGGGTATTTTCCTCACATTATAGGGTAACTACATTTAAACTCTTTTCATATGTGTGTTTGCATACATTTTAGGAAATTTTTACAGTGGTATGTTTCTATGTGGATTTTTCAGAAGGCTATTACTGTTAGATATTCCTCCCTCCTTCCCCATATTTCTTCATCTACCCTGCCTTCCCGTCTCCCACCCCCTCTAATCTTTCCTGTCTTGTTACTCCCATTTACTTTCTTGTCATTCTATGTCTATCTTCCTGTCATTGAAAGATTGCCTCCTCCTCTATGGCCCTTTGCTAGTTTCTTAAACTCTGTGGTTATTCCAAATGAAACACACATTTATAAATCTTAAAAGTGAACATCCACAAGAATAAATCATTGAACCCCTTGATTCTCTTAAAAATTAGTTTTACATTTGTTTATTATGTATGTGGAATGGTACACATGCAATACGCACGTGTGGAACTTGCAGAAGTTCGCATTCTCCTTCCACTATGCAAGCTGGGAAAAATCTAGCCCAATGGCCAGGACTTCAGGCCTGGTAGAATGTGCTTTTACATGCTGAGCTTCTTGTTGGCCCTCTGTTAATTCTTACTCAACATTTCTTTAAACAAAAATAATCCTTTCCTAATATTCAGTAATCAGATGAAAATGGCAGCAAAATTTATGCTTTGTTTTAAAAAAATCCCTGTACTTTATATAAATAAACTAAATTTGAGTTTCCAAGGAAAGGAGAAACATATCTTTGATTTAGATAGATAGTTATAATTTATTTTGAATTTGAAACTTGTTGTAATGTAATTAAGAATATTGAGTTTATATGTTTTTGTTATGGTAATCAATGTTTAGTAAGTTTTAAACATAGGCTAGGAGTATACANTAGAAGTAGAATGCTTACCTAGAATGTACACTGTCCATGGTTCAGTTCCCAACACTGCAGGAAAAAGTGTTATTTCTGAAAAATAGTATTATGTAAACTGGCACAAACATTATGAGAAAATTTTGAGCAATCATTTTTCATTTGTAAGTGCAGAATGGCTTTTCACTTTATTCAATACTGTATTTAATATTATTTTAAAGCTGAACTGACACGGGTTACTTTAACTATCTTGAATAGGTGTACATTTTAGAAAATATCTTAAAATGATATATTTAGATCCTAATTCATTTTTCAGAACAAATGAACAAATCACCATTACTGTGCATCATAAAAGAAGATAATTTTCAATACTCAATTCCATGAAAATTTCAGTTTTATTTGTAGTAACTTTGGAATGTGAATCTGATTTTCTTTCAATAATATAAGTTGCACTATATATAATATATACTATATTATATATAGTGCTTCTCATGAAAATTTAGCCTATGAATTGAGATGCACTGGCTTTTCAAGACAGCAGATAAAACTTTTTAAGTGATTTTGAATTATTGATTGGCTGTTGGAATGGTTTTGCTTCATGTCCTGTATTTTGTTGAGTGAAATATATCATTTAAATTATTCTCTTTTGCTGTTGCTGCTTTAAAAATGTATTTATAGGGCTCAAATTACACTTCTGTTGTTATTTCTGTTATATTTCTACAGTGATAGCCGACAGGAGTAGATTAGATGTAAGGAATTCAGAGTGAGTAACCTTGCAGCAAATTAGAGGAATGACCTGTTTAATCCCAATAGTTTCCCACCAGCATCAAGAAAGAACGGACTGTAGGACTGGAAAGATTCCACCAAAGTCATCTATCTTTTGCTCTAGCCATGTGAACTATTCTTTTACCCATTACATTCAACTGTTTCCATTGAAAACGTTTTTAAAGTATCTTTGATCATTACACAAATTTCGAAGTTTCAGAAATACTCCTTAGAAAGCCCCATACTGTTGGCTGGTTGGTGAACTGTTTTTGTTTCAGGACCTTGCTCTTCTTGTTACTTCTTTTGTAAGCGCCTTCAGTCTTCCAAATAGAAGGTTCATCCATATGCCACCTATCTAGCCACTGTCACTTCTACATAGTCTTCCTAACACTTATAAAAATTTTTCAGTTTTAAAACATTCTTTACTCACCAGCCTGTAGTTTCTTTTGGCCTCCTTATTTCCTGACACAAGCATATATCTAAATCATAGCATGTATATAAATATTTTTACATGTATGAAAGAGTAAACCTTAAGGAAAGAGTAAAATAGTAATGTTAAAGTTTGGGTTTATTTTTAATAAATATTTTTATTTATTTTTTATAGTAGATGAATATATTTTAATTAAAATATAATTATATCACTTCACCCCTTCCCTTTCCTCCCACCAACCTTTCAAATATCCTTCCTCATACTCCCTCTCAAATTCTTCGCTTCTTTTTCTTTATTGTTGTTACGTACATACACACACACACACACACACATGTACACACACATATAAATACAATATAGTGAGTCTGTTGTATATATATGATTTTGTGGGCTGACCATTTTGTATTAGTTAACCAGTTAGAAGGCACATCCCTGAAAGAGACTAACTGTCCCTCTCTTAAGTTATTGGTTACCTGTGGGATAAGTGGGAACTGATGGGATTATTCCCACTTGCACTTTGGCATGTCATTGTTGAAGTCTTGCTTGTGCAGCCACATCTGGGAGACAGTCTCATGGCAGACTTCCTGGTCCTCTGACTTACAATCTTCCCATCCCCTCTTCCATGATGTTCCTGGGCCTTAGGTGTAGGAGTTGTGCTGTAGATGTATTTGTTTGGCATGGACTCTCCAGGATCAGTTGGCTCCATGTGTCTTGCTGTGAATTCTTTCAATGGTCTCCATTTACTGTAAAGGAAAGCATCTCTGATGAGATGTGATAGCTACACTTATCTATGAGTATAAAAGGGTAAGTTTTAGAGTGTAGTTAGGATTGTGCTGGTCAAGTAACGTGGCAGCAGTAAGTTCTTTTCTTTGATTCATGAGCCCACTAGCCCCATGTATGGCTCATTTTCTAGTACTAGGCATGACTTCCCTGTGGTTGAGTTGGCCTTAAGTCTAATTAGACAGCTGTTAGTTAGTGTCAATATATGAGCCCCACTATTACACCTTTAGTAATATCTTGCTTTGTTGATTATTGCTATGGTTCATAGGCTTCATAGCTGGATAGGACTATTGATTGCTTCTCTCCCTTGGCAGCTTGAATAGTACTTTCTGGTACTATGGAAACTAGACTATAGGAAGGAGGGTTTTGGGCTACATCCATCTGATATCATCAGAGACCTGCATCCTATGTGTGCAGTATTTTCAGCAATAGGGACTTACCTTCAACCTCTAAGAGGCAACCAAGGGCTACACCAATACCTTATATTGTTTTGGGAGTCANTTGAACTACTGTGACCAATAACATGAGCAGAGGTTTATCATGCCTGGTACTAGTATTTGTTAGATAGTCTATGACTATTATGGGAGCAATGTCAGTGCAAGTGGCATGCACCATTTTGTGTGTGTGTGTATACACATGTATATTGTATAATAATAAAAATAATGTTTTCTTGAAGCCTTATCAACAATCTTTTTGTTATTTGTCCCTCATTCTTCTTTATCCTTTGCTTTTGACTTCCTTTCCTTCCTCAATACAGTGCTCTTGCTGTATTTATTGTTTCTACCCTTCATATGTCCTATATCTTCCTGTTTCCCCACAAGCTCCCAACCCATGATCCCTTTATGTCTTCCTAGATTCTGCAGTCACTCCATGTTATATACTTACATATGAAGATTTGGAGCTAGAAGCAGCAGATGATAGATAACAAGTGAGTTTGTCTTTCTGTGTCTGGGTTACCTCACTCAGAATAATCTTTCCTAGAAACAGCCATTTACCTGCAAACTTCATAATTAAAGAGAGAATGAAAAAGATAAAAATAAAAGCCGTCAAGGTTTCTAAATATTATAGCCTGTCTCTGTAACAATCATTTTAGTGTTGAAAGAAGAATATTGTCAAAAATTTGAAGTAAATAATATTAGAAGAAACTTCAGTTTTACCTAATAGGTAATAAAGAATTAAAATTCATGATGTTATTATTGAATCCTTTCTCCACTTACTGAAAATTTTATTAAAAATCAAGTAGCATTGAGTACTTCCATTGATCATCCCTACATCAAATCACCAGAAATACTCACTACCTTCAAATATTTTGTTAAGTACCCAATAGAGCTCCTAAAA